>JAYEVD010000235.1:0-245852 GCA_036346405.1 Phyllostachys edulis
TTCCATTCAAATCTCATCCATAGGCCACAAGCAAAACAGAAGCACAAGCCACCTCACAAGAGCTCACAAGGCCAAATATCACCACCCCATTCCACTTCCCACCAGAGGCCAACACAAGGCCAAGCATCACCTTTCTCCACTGCCAACACAAGCCATTCACCAAGCACCACACATCTCATTTCACGGCCAAAGGTCAAGCCACCGCCCCCACAAGCGAGAGCAAAACCAAGCCCACGACTTCATAGAAAGGGAGCACCTGGAGGTCAAATGAAGCAATGAAGCACATCAAAGGGAAGAGGAGGACCAAGGAATAAGATCATGGTAAGAAAAAAGAAACGAGGGTCATGGTAAATAGGGAGTGCACATGCAAAAGATAAGAACATGGTAAATAGGAATAGTGTCCTGGTAAAAGGAAATTGCACAGCCAAGGGATAAGATCAACCGAAGCCCTCTCTCTTAAGATCCCAATCCAGCCAAGGCCATTCCCCACCCCTAGCACATTCAGCTACCCCTCACAGCCGAGGGAGAGGAGGAGGAAGCTAGGAGCTCTCAACCCCCTCACAGCCGAAGGAGAGGAGGAGCAAGCCAGGAACATACCCATCACAAGTTCATCCATAGCCAAGCCAGCCACTAGTACACCATCCAACCCAATCACAGGAGCAAAGGGAGGAAGGAAGCATACAGGAAGGGAAAGCCTGAGGAGCGTGAACGGCGTCGATGACGGCTTCAATCCGTCAGCAACCACCGACATCGCCAGGCATCGAGGCAGCTAGGAGGAGAAGCAAGCTCAGATTCTACATCATCACAACCTGCAAGCCAACCGCAGTGAGGGACAAGAGGAGAGCACCAGCGCGGAGTTGGCACTGCCATCCTCTTCTCCACCCCTAAACCCACCATAGAGGTAACCCATAGTTACACCTCAGTATGCATCACACATATACATCTTTCACCGATAGAGCAACTCACAATGGTATCCATGTTTAGCTCTCAGTTCACATCTCATCACAGAGCAATAGGGAGGATAGCAGATAGGGAGTGTTGTACCTCAAGGGCTCAAGAACAGCTAGCAACTTCACCATTTAAGCTTCACTAACTTCAGTAGCAAGCCTCAGTAGCACACACCTCCATCAACATTCATGCATAAGCAATAAACCAATATCAGTAAGTCAAACCACATCAAAAAAATTGATTAAAGCATCACATATTAGCAGAGGTAGCAAAATCAAAAGGGGGAAATTAAGGGGAATAAATCCAAGCCGGTTTTGGGCGGAAATGACAGGGTAAGCGAGGCACACTGGTGAAAGTGCCGAGTAGGGAAAGGAGGAGCTAGGAGGAGGCGCCTAAGGGAGAGCCAAGGCGGCGTTGGCCTTCGACCTCGCCGACAGGGGGAGCTAGAGGGGCGAGGTGCACAGGACTGGGCACAGAAGAGTAGCGGTGATGCTGATGGCGGCAAGAAGCGGTAAGGTGGTCGGTTGGTGGCAGAGGCGGTGCAGAATGAGCCGGCTGGCGACCAGAGGAGGCATGCGGCTAGGAAAGGCGCGCAGGGAGCGACGCAATGGTGTGAGCCAAAGAGCAGCATGTTGGGTCGGAGGAAGCCCGAGCCGACGGTGCGCGTAGGAAGGAGGAATATGGCGGCAACAACGGGGGACCGAGATGGAGCCACGACGCCATGGGAGGAGGCGCCATAGGGGATTTTTGGCCAGGAGAGATATAGGGGAGGAGTAGAGATGGGGAGGTGGGAAAGAAATGAAAGGGGTAGAAAGAAGGAACCAGTTTGGTTGAGAGGATGAGGGAGAGAGAAAAATGAGATTTGGTTGGAGATGAGATTAGGAAAGGGAATTAGGTGAGGAAGATTAGGATAATAAAAGTAGGATTTGGTAATTAGGGAAAGGAGTAGTAAATAAAATCCAACGAAAATCAGTAGTAATAAATTTAGATGAACATATGTATTAGTAAATATCGGTAGCTAGGTAATTGTCGGTCAAGCAATTTGTGTAAAGCGCATGAGCGATTAAGTATTAGTAGGCCAAACCAAGAGAAAGGAAATGCAAGAAAAGCCGAAACAAATCTGATGTTAATTATTGAAAATAATCATCGGTTTGAACTGCTAGATTAAATAGATAGCCTGACGCGTTAAAAATAGTGTAACCAGGTTAGAATAATTAAATTAATCAATCGCGAGTTTATTTAAAAGAACTAAATAGTTGCATTCGCACCGGAATAAAATCAGTTAGGCTATTTTGCATGCATAGAATTAATTAAACATAGTTGCATGCGAGTACATTTAGTATTTTATGTTCTTGCGATTAAAAGCTAGTCTGGTAACCTTAATCCTAAAGCGGTAGGCATTCGAACTAATCCATAGCTTGGGAAGTGCTAACCTAGCGGGGAATCCGAAAAACATTATTAAAATCAAGATTGGCTAAAAAGAGAATCATCTAACTAATGTACGCATAATAGCACCCAAAAATAACTATGTGTTTATTTATTATTCGTGCCGTCATATAATTGCAGAGGACGAACCAACAAGAGTAGTTGATCTCGAGTTCATCATCATCGATCATTTCTTCTTCTAAGAAGGCAAGCTACTCTCTTGGTCATGAACATAGCTATATTAAATGTAAACCGTATCTTGCTCTATTTTATGTGTATTGCATCAAAACTATTTTCTCAAAAATCAAATCAAATGAATGAAATTGGGAAGATAAGAAATAAAATGAAAGAATGGAAGAGATGAGAATTACTAGGTTGGTAAAAGGGGGCAGGGTGGGGAACACGACGACAATAATGATGATGAGGTAAGAGGTGGGCCCCTTTTTACGGATGGTTATAATATAAGGACCAACAAAACTCTTACTCGGTACGAGGTCAGAATCAAGACCAACCATTTTCCCATTTCGGTGGGCAGGAAGGTTACCTTTTACGTGATTATGTTCTCTACAACGGGCAAATCATATTGCATGGATTGAGTTAGGGAAGAACGCATGACCGCTAAACAGTCCGAAAGTGGGGGATCCAGGGCATTCTAGTAAGGCATGGTGAAGTGTTGGGTAGCGTTCCAACCAACATTACTGGAACTCGGTGTATGACAAGGTCAGCAACGTGACTAAATCAGCACCGACGAAAAGTAATGGGTGGAAACATGATCACGTAACTTGAAAAACGTTATGTATTCTGAACTTGAACCCGCATAAAAGGAAATACAGGAGACCCGGTTCATTTAGAGCTCAGAATTACTACGGGTAAAGTGGTATACGCCTGCGCAGTGCTATATAAAATCATGAATTCATGTCAGTCTCCTGGATTGGGGTCTACGGGAACCGTCGAGGGTCTATTTTCTCTCCGAGTAATCAAGTAGTCTTTTCAGAATTAAAATTTGCAACCTAAGTTTTGAAAACTATTTTCAGAATAAGAGAAGAGGTAGGAATTTTGATAAGGACGAAATTTAGAGTCATCAAATGCATTTTAGCCATTAATGCTTGCTAAGTACACTATAGTACTCTTGCTATCTCTCCCTTTGCTTAGATCCTAATCCAGCCGGGAGTTATCCTGAGTGGGATGAGGAATTTGCAGGTACCGGGAAGGCTGCAGGTGACGAGAGTGTTGATTACGAGGATCAGGGCGAGATGGGCACTATCCTTGATGCGTGGGATGAGTAAATTGCCAAAAGGATCTAACAGGCAAGCGTGAGAAGCGTATTTCCTATTGTAATTAAATAAGTTGTAATCATAACCTTAGTTTTGTGTGGCTACTGTTGTAATAAAGAACAGTTTCTATCTTATTGTTCGCTGCGCTACTCTGGTAAAGGTTTACTATTCGTTGGAGCAGTGTTCTACTGGGTAAACGAATAGTAATCCGTATGTCTAAGTGTGATTACCCCCTAAGGTAATGACACAGGGCGTCGCACCTCGCGAGGAGACCGTGTGATGTTTGAATTTCATTGGGGGCTTCGATCTCTTGTTTACTCTGGTATTTACATGGATTGGCCGAGGCCCATTTGTTTTTGTTTTGAAGTAATATAATGTGAAGATTGTAGTAAATTTCGAGGGAACGCTTGCTCTCGTTTCTTAATTTGCGTATCAGATGTTGAGTTTGGTCGTTGATGTTTTCAAATTGCTGTTCGGTGGCATGGCGCATGTGTTGGTAGCTCTTCATGGCAGAGTAGTATACTAGATGGTGTAAGCGAATGTTGGCTGCTGTCAGTTTCTGTTTTTCAATGGAAAAGTTGAAACCGGGAGGTGCGGTCTGGCCTCCAGTCTAAAAAAAAAGAAAAAAAGAGATTGATTTGATGAGCTGCTCCTATTCGAAAAAATTAATCCGAACGGATGTTGTAGAATGTTAACAAGGAATTCAGATATCTGCCTTCACCCGCCTGTACTGTGTTCACCTTTTGTGAATAATCGTGTACTACATGATTAAGTGCAGTCTGAGCTGCAGGCAAACCAAATTTACGAAGACACAGTCACACAATGCCATCTAAGTGGGAGGGCTATGAATTAATGGGTTGTTTGGTTGATTACCAAAATAAGTCAAGTTAAAATTCTGGCGTAGCTAAAACCTAGTTAAAATCAAATATTAGTAAAAATAATATTATCTGGATTGTGGCCAAGCCAAGTTTTGGCGTTATCAAAATTTTGGTGAGCTGTTTCCTCGCCCTCGGATTGACCGCATCTGACATTAGATTTCATTGACGTTATTAGATTTTCGTGAACATTACCAAATTTTGATAGCAAACCAAATAGCAGCCAACCTTCGTTTGTTATCCAATATATAGTTTGGTTTGTAATAGTAGAAAACCAAACAGCCCTTAAGTTGATATTTTTTATGATTTAATTTATTTTTAAAAATTATTTTAAAGATAACATACCCCTAACTTTATTTTCAATTCTGGCTCTTTTGGCCATGCCACAATGCACGGCATTTGTTGTCACGCCACCCTTGTTGGCGTGACAGGATTTAGCCCCAAAAACGGAAGCGCGCGGTCTCGGAGGGTTATCTTGATAGTTTTGACTACGTCGTAGTATGTGGTGTGACCAAAAAGTTAGAATTAGAAATAAAGTTTGGGTAAGTTTAAACTATTTTTTTTTTAAAATGGATTAAATCATTTAAAAAAACCCCCTTAAGTTAGCCTTGGTAAAACTGAAATATGGGATTAAGAATATTCGCAATAGCGGGGTGGTGGCGCAGTTGGCTAGCGCGTAGGTCTCATAGCTAAGTGGGTTATCCTGAGGTCGAGAGTTCGAGCCTCTCTCACCCCAATTTTTTATGCCTTTTTTTATTTATCAAGCCCTCACGGCAAATTCCATGGAGCTGACCATGCATGTGCTCCTCGTCCTTGCTTGGATCTAGCAGCATATCACTTGCAACCGCACAGAGGTCGATTTGATCGCATTTACATGTTACCTATGCAAACATGAAGCTTTGTTCCCCATGTCCGAAGACACGCGATATTTGGTTGACGACCAAAATGAGTCAGGACAAAATTTTCATGTAGCTAAAACCTAGACAAAATTAAATATTATCAAACGAATGTTGTTTGAATTGTGGTCAAACCAAATTTTGGTGAGCGATTTCCTCACTCTCGGGTTGCCCACGTGTGACATTGAATTTCATCGGCGTTGCCAAATTTTCGTAAATGTTACCAAATTTTGGTGCAAACCAAACATTAGTCAATTTTCATTGGTGTTACCAATATTTGGCTTGGTTTGCAGGGTATCAAACCAAAAAAGCCCCTAACCTGTCAGTTAAGTCGTCTCACAATATCGAGTCTCTATGCATCCTGGAACATCCGCTCGTCTCCTAATAATGTTTTCCTCAGCACAAAGCCACCGTCCAGAAGTCACGTAACTAAACATTAGCCTTGAGCGGTGAGCCCCCAAGATTAATTAACCTCTGTATCCTTGAGCCTTCTTCAGCCATCTCGGAGCTTTCACCTCATGCCTTGGACTCTATCTGAGTGAAGCTAGCTCAACAACATAAGCCTACTTGCTGCCCTGTCATAGTGGCACTGTAGCACGACTCCTATCTTTCTTCCGGCGCATTTGTACATAGCTAACGCCAGGTACAGGCGATGGAGACTACTTAACGAAGCATGGGATGCTGCTCTTAGCAGCGCGTAACTGCAGACGCCGGACTGCACAGCACTATCACATCACATCGCACGCAATCGATCAAGTTTTCTCCCCTTCCTCTTGGTGAGACTCAAGACATCAACCGAGTCGGTTATGCCTGATGACTCTGAACCATACTAACACTGTACCAGCAGCAAATTAATTCTGTGCGTGGCTTGTAGTCCATACAAGCATAATGATCACCGATCACTCGGTGCAGTGCCCACTGGGAAGAGGATTACATTGTTTGTGTGTGGCCTTGTGTCCGGGCTCTGTAGGAAAATGATTTCTCGTGGCCACTGGCCCTCTTGCCTTTTTCATGCCAACTAAGACCCAGGTCATGTGAGGAAGCGAGCTTGCTCGTTTGGCTTACGACGGCGTCGATCACACAGCCCGCCCGGGCTCAAGTATTGGACTCGGCACTGGGTGTCTCACAGGACTGTGCAGGAGGCACAGTTGTTGTTGAAGGACTATGCAGAGATATAGTGGCACAGGAGAGCTTTAGGCTTCCAGCTCGCCACGGTTCGAGCGCTGTTCCCGTGGGTGCCTTCAGAGGTAGGGTGCTTCTTCTTCTTTAATGTAGACCGGGTGGTTTAAATCCCGGTTTTTTTTAAAAAGAGAGACCCAGTTCACGTGCAGGAAAAAAGGACCCGGCTGAGGACTATTTTGGTCGTTGATAGATAAGACTAGATGGTCAAGCGCGCTAAGCTGTGCTCATCCGATTAATTATACTACGCCAGACTAATATCTCTTGGGATGTAAATGTGTGATGGTCTGAAGGAAAATTCCTTTTTGTCAATGTTACCATATCATCTTTCAAGCCATTTTAGTTATGTTTTTTTTCCATCTTGGTAACTAATATCTTATAAGGTGTAAATGTGTGATGGTTTGGAGGAAAATTCTTTTTGTCCAGGGGAAAACAAAAGAATGTAAGAAACCTTGAACAACATGTGCAAAAAAAGATAGGGTGATATACCGCAAGCAAAGACAATTGGACAGGTGAAGAATCTAGACCCGCCATTATGTGTTAATGAAGTTTTGGTGATTAATGACAAATCTAATTGTGAGACTAACATTTCCATTGTTATATATATTGTTTAGTCTCATTTGGATATAAAGGTGAAAATCAAAGAGGTATGCATTCGACATCCTAATTCTTATATCTTATTGCATTCCTTGGATCCGAAATATAGGTTGAACTCCACCAAAAAGGTTAACTTGGATATGTGCATATCATCCCATTACATATTTGTGTATGCACACATTTAGGGGGAGTTCATTCTATATTTTGTGGTTTCATTAGTAATGATCCATATTCCTCTTCTACATACTTTAAGGATCCTTACTTTGAAACATATCTCTGAATATATTTAACTTGTGTAGTTAATATATTCATATTCATATATGCTCATATAACCTTGAGTACATACAACTTGTGTAATTCAGATACACTCGTGTTGAGAGTGTGTGTGTGTGTGTGTGTGTGTGTGTGTATATATATATATATATATATATATATATATAAAAGTTGTGTAGTTCAGTATATACTCACATCAATTTCTATTCAATTATTTGTTATTGAAGTGATTATCATCAATTACCGATGTGGGAAAGATTGTGGTATCTTGTCCCAACCATTATGAGTTAATGGTATGGTGTGATAATTAATGATAATCATATTGTTGGAACTAACATTTTCTATGAGTTGGATGAAATAGGTTATATTCCATAAGGTTGACAATTTGGGATGACATCATGTGTTGATGGTCATCAAGTCAAGAGCTTGGTGTAAAGGATGCATCATGTGTTGATGCGCATCAAGTTCAAGATTAAGGAAATCATCGTGTGAGATGATCATGTGTTGATCATCAAGAGAAGAGAAGCTTCATCATGTGTTGATGAACATCAAGTCAAGAACCGGAGTTGAAGCAAGGATGTGCGCCATCAAGCTTCAAGAAGATGCTAAAGGCAAAGGTATGACTAGCTAGGGCTAAGGATGTGTTCCTAGTCTTTACTGGGTCTCGGTGTTTGGATGGGAGACCGGATTGCTAGTATAGGTCGCCGTACTATTAAGAGGGTCTTTGACTAGTAGCTTGAGTCGATCATGTGTTGATAGCTCATTGTGTTTGCTCTAGCTCACCTTAACATGTTGCCAATATTTACTGAATGGGTTTTGCAAATAGGTGTGGCTCATGGATATTCCTTGTAGCATGTGACCGCAGCTTTGCAAATGTGTTTTGCAAATTGTCTAAGTCCATGTACCTTATTCCTTGTGGTATTGATTTTAAAAGTTGGTAAATGTGTTTTGCAACTTGCTGAGAATCTTGCATTTGACCTGTGTTTGCATCACATATCAATTTGGCAAATGTGTTTTGCCAAATTGAGTTGAAACGAATGCAAACTTTGCTTTCTATTGAAAAAGCAGTAGTAGGCATGTGTTATGCGGAACTCTCAGCTCTGCAGTATAACCGGTGGTTCCTTGGCGGAACTATCGCACTTGTTGAGCATGTGTTGCTCTGAGGTGGTGCGGAAGTACCGGTGTGGCTATCGCGGCGTTAAGAGGTAGTACCGGCCTTGGTTGCGGTATTACCGGTGGATGTTCGGAGCACCGAGCGTGGGACGTTAGATCTTGATCTAACGGTCCAAAATGCGTGAACGTTCGGACCGTCCGAACGGAGCCCAGATCCAACGGTTTAGACATGCGGTCCGAACGACCAATTTGATCTTCGCCATCCACGTGTCAAGTCCATGTGTTGACCGGTCGCGCGGTGGTATGGTATGTCGGTTGTAGGCGCGGTACTCTGCACGCGTCGAGAGGTCTGGCGTTTTGGAGTGGTATGTAAATTCCAGAACGTATGTTTTTGGGTTTGCTTTGGCTCTCTTTGTTGGTGCGGTAGTCTGAAGCTGAACTGACATACCGCATGACCGGATATCTGCGTTTGTGTTGGCGGACGTATTTTCCAAAACCGGTGCATTTTGGTCCTTAGCCGATTTCATGAGCTTGTGTTGCTCTCTCGGCTGAGCGTAGTAATCCAAGAATGCTTTGTGCTTGTATTATCGATGAGAGGAACTACCGTGTATGTGTTGGCGGTAGTAATCGAGATCTTTGCAACATATAGTTTTATAGTCAGATTCTTGTGCTCAAGTGATAATCTGAGGCCATTGGTTCAAGCGGTACTACCGATTGTCCCGATTTTTCAGGACTTTGCTTCCAACTGCTAGTTTGGTTGTGTGGCTATAAATACCCACCTTGGCCGTGTGGAAGGTTGTTGGTTGTGTGATAGTCGTATCCAAGTGTTGTAGCTGTGTGCTAGACACCATTTGAGATAAGAGCAAGCCCTCTCTACTCTTGTGTGCATGTGTTGCACTTAGTGAGTGATTCAGAGCAAACCCTAAGTGCATGTGTTGCCTTAGGTTGTGGATTTCGTATCCATAGAGTTTTGACACTTGATTGGTTCAAGTGAAAGTCGAGATTTGTTACTCTTGGTGTTTGCCGACACCCAGGCGGCCATGGTGATGGCGTCGTCGGCGTGATTTTCTCAAAGAAGCTTGTGAGAAGGCAAGCGGTTTGTGAGTGGTGTGGTGCTCACCATCTCCTGAGTAAAGGAAAGAGCAACCCTAGTGGAGCGAGGTGTTGGTTCGGTTTGGAACCAGGTTCAAGTGGTTGGACTTACCTCGGAGGAAGGCTTAATTTGTGAGCCGCCCAATTGGTTTGGGTTTCCTCAACGTGGATTAAGGAGACCAAAGAAGTCTCCGATCACCACGGTAAAACATCGCCGTGTCAATTGTGGTTTGATCTCTTGTGTCTCACTATTGCAATTTATATTCTTTGTATTGAAGTGCTTATTCATTTTGTATGAATGCTTGCCATTCTTTGTGCTATTCACCTTTGCTAGAATTGAATTGCTCAAGTCATATGCTTAATTGCTATATTCATCAATAGACTTGTTTTGTTGGTGCACATAGTTGAACTAATTAATTTAGACTAAAACCGTATTATTGTTAGTTTCCGCATAAGTAATCGGTTTTAGAATTAGAGATTTTTAGAAACGACTATTCACCCCTTCTAGTCGGCCTCCTCGATTTACAACAGGGGAGCCAGGGGAGCAGATGAAAGAAATGCTCAAGCAACAATGTGGGTGCAAGAACGAATTGCGAACACACTGCAAATCAGTAGTGCCATATCATCAGGGAAAATAAGAACCATGGGAATAAATTGACAGGCACAAACGCAAAACCTTTGCTGTGGGTATATATATTGATGGGAATCCCCAAGTGAAAAATGACAGGGAAATAGTAAGAAATGATATATGTACTCTCTAACTGAGACATTCATCATAAGCCAAAATTTAGGTCTCTGCTCATATACAACATCAACAATTCATTGAAAAGGGAGAAAAACGACACAATTAGGCAACCAAAAGAAAGAGGGTAACAGGAACAGACCTTGCACCTGCATGATCCTTTTGTTGATCAGGGTAAAACTTGTTTAGGCACCTGCAAAATCTATAACCATGTTTTTTTAGAATAAAGTCATATAATAGCATTACATATATTTAATGAATCAAGATGCGTGACATTATGTGAAACAAACATGGCTTGGAAACTGAATTTGTAAAAACAGGGTTGTGGTGCTTGGTGATCATTGCAAACTTGAAATAAACTCAAGTCATACCAAAGTGAAGTATCTAGATACTTTTTTTTTACATATTGATGGCGAAAACTAAGAATGTTTGACTGCACGCATTCTATGATACAACCTAAATTTAGTGGCAGAGGTAGTATAAAATTTCAAAAAACAATAAGAATATAGTGGCTGGTTCCTGACCGCACATGAACAGGCTGGGAATTCCTCTTGTTCATTATTGTCTGTCCTGATAAATGAATCAAAAGCACGTGTGGAGCTTGGAGCATTCGATTGTAGATTATAACTGCTGCTGTCAACATCTCTAAGCACATCAGAGTCTTTTATCTCATCTTGGTCCAGATCTTCATCCAAATCTAAGCCTCTTTCCAGAGAATGAATCTCAAAATTACAGGTGTTTGAGAGAAGAAAGAACAAAGAAACCCATGAGCAGAAACTCACCTCAGCAAGATGAATATCTTCTGTTACTTCGTTCTCTATTTCTCTAGCTATTTTTATAGCTTAATTTTCAAGCTCTCTCATGTGAGGACCTCTCTCAAGCTTTGAGGTATAAATTTCTTCACCAAAAGTACTCTTTACTCCAAACAAAGCTGCATTTGTTTCAAACTGGTCCCAGCTCCTAGCAATATACTAATTATTGGTCAATTATGCTAAGCAAGTACCCATAGGACTATGGGGGAACACGGCTGCAGAAGATACAGTGATATACAACCAGTATAGAAGGTTTTACATGAAGATGTGAACAAAAAGACCATGCAGATTAGCAATAATCTATAATCCATTTCTACATTTCCTTCAGAGTTGCAATTGGAAGCCATCTGAAGGGAATTGCAACTCTAAAGAAAAGGGAATAATTCTTGGGAATTTCGATTCATAGACTAAATTACTACTCACCTCTAAATTCTTTTTGCCCTCCACCTCCATCTCTTGCCTAATGCACTCAATCCAACTCGTGAAATAAGAACAGACACAATCACACACACGAAACAAGAAGAGAAAACTCGCTGAAGCCAAGATCAGAGCACGAATCCAATCCAACCCACCTCAGGAAACCATAGAGACGATTCGACACTGAGCGACAGAATCTAAACAGAAAAATTAAGAACTGGGCAAGAAAAATCCACCACCACCACCACCTGCAAGAACAAATCGAAATCAAATGAGCAACGAACAGATGTAGGGATCAGATTCTTGATGGGCAACAAAACAAGAGGAAAAACAAAGACAAATCGAAAACAAGAAGCGCTGATTCCCGTCGTCCCCATCTCTTGTCGCACCATCCTCTTCCCTTTCCTTCGTGAGAGAACGGGAGGGAGAAGGGGAAGGAGACGCCTATGACGTCCTAGGATTCGGGTGTCTGGCAACCGAGGAGCGGTGACGAAAGCGTGGAAGGCGGGGACGAGAGAGCGGTGGTAGGGGCGGTGGCGGGGGAGGAGACGGGGACAACGCGGCGAGGGGGAGCGGCACGGGCGAAGGGGAGGAGGAGGACAACGGGGACGATGCAGGCGAAGGGGAGGACGGTGCGGGCAGCGTGGAAGGCGGGGAGGAGGTGAGGGATGGTAGGTTAGGGCAGCCGAGCGGAGGAGGCGAGGACGCGAGTGCGAGTGTGGAAAAAACGTCGTGATGCGCTAAGAGGAAGGAGGCAGGAAGTTTCATGCGACAAAGGACCTCGACGTGATTTCGAAGAACACAGGGACCTTTTCACAAAAAGGCTGACGCGAAGCTCCCCAAGTGGCCGGCGAATCCTCTGGCTGTTAGAAAGAGAATATTTGATGTGGATTAATCGCTCATGGCGTGAATCATGTTGATCCAAAGAGGAGTATTATACTAGATTTGAGTAGGGCCTGCTCGTGTAATTAGCCTTCAGAAGCTATTGCAAAATATGAGTCAAGAACTGGGTCAGATTACTCAGTCGCATACTTGGCGTACTTTCACCAAGTTGTGCGTGTGTTTCTGTTTTTATTTCGCCCGTATTGTTGTTCTTACACTTTGGTTTCTTCGCAAGCTTTCCTCATTTCTTGTATTGTATGTTATGGTTCAGCTCTTTTTTTATGGGCACGTTTTGTTGGACACAATACAATACATTACAAAAAAACTGCATCGGTGAAAGGACTTTGCAGAAACACCGACGTCTCGTCTTCTAGCTAACGGCCTATCGACAAAAGCAAGGAAACTGCGTCGGTTGTCAAGTAGTAGTAACATTGTTAGTCTAATCAAGCTATTCTCTGTTATGTATTTTTAATTGTTCGAGAGGAAGCTTCTTCTATGCATTCGATAGTGGAGCATAGGGGTGAAAACGAGCCGAACCGGTTCGAGTCTAGCTCGCTCAAGCTCAGATAAAATAGCGGCTCGATTTGGCTCGTGAATGAAACAAGCCAGAAACAGTGCTCAGCAATGCTTGAAAGGAGGCGCGAGCTTGCTCATAAGGGCTTGTGAACCAAGCTGGTGTCCCTCAACCACCTTTGCTCTGCCTTCCCCCCAAGCTCTTCTACTCCCGCCTCATCCCCGTCGCCTCCTCTGTCCACCCCGACTCTCCCCCACCGATTTCTCTCTCCCACCATCCATTCTCTCACCTACCCCTCTCTCTTCTCCACTCGATCCGCGACCGACAAGAAGGAGGCGCAGAGGAGGGGAGAGGAGGTGGCACATCATTCGGCAATGGAGAAGGAGGAGGCGCGACATTCGGCGACAGAGAATAAGCGGTCGTCCCGAGCCGTCACCGTCGGATGCCACCGCCCTCGCCACCGTAGAAATGGGAGGAAACGGAGGAGGGGGACAAGCGGGGGATGGGTTGCCGGTGAAGTAGGAGCTAGAGGAGGACGAGAAGGTCGGCGGGCGGCGGTGCCCTGCGGAGAACGGCGAGCTGCTTCGCCATGACGAGGGCGGCGACGGCCGCGACAACATCACAGTGGGACAGATCTCGCTGGAAGCTTCCTCCTCCTTGCAACTTTGAATCTGGCGGCGGCATTGCCGGGATGGTGGGAGGCGGAGATGGCAGCGGCTCGACCGAGCAAGAGGAGGAGGGACTTGGAGGGAGGCGGCAGCGACGATGCTTGAGTTTGGAGGGAGGTAGTGGCGTCGGTGCTTAGGGTCCGGATGGAGGTGGCGGCGTACAGACTAGCATGGAGGTAGAGGAGAGGGCCGTTGCCGTCGGCGGTGCTCAGCTCCAGGCAGTGGCAACTGGAGGGTGGCGAGAGGGGTGATGATGTGATCTGCAGGGAGCAGTGGCGGAACTGAATGGAATGGCCCGGTGTCACAGGACACCGGGTCAAAAAATAATTTAGTAGTGATTAGTCCATATATACTACGTGTGCACCCCCCTGGTCGAAAAGTTGTGCACCCCGGTTCAGCCCAATCTCCGGTCGGATGATGCATTTTGCCAATGTTTGCCGTATAAATTACTATTTAGTACATTGTTACTTCAAAATTATATATGTTGTTATATGCATGCTGAAGTGGCCCGATCATTTTCGTTCTAGTTCCGCCCCTGGCAGGGAGAGAGGAAGGAGACGCTGTTGAGGGGGAGAAGTCGGTGAGGGAGACAACCAAGATGGTCGATAGCCAAACGAGCGTACCGAGCGGCTCGGGCTCGGCTCGAAAACGAGGCGAACTGGAAGTGAGGCTCGGCTCGTGTACGTCACGAGCTCGAGCCGAGCCGGCTTGAACTTGATCTGAACCGAACTGGCTCGCGTGTCTCAAGGTTTTTTTTTTCCCAAGCCCTAGTGGAGCACTATCCTTTCGCTTCGTTTGGTCTAGAGATTCGTAGTCGGTGCACTCTGGCGACATTTTTAGTCGGTGTAACTGTACCCAATAGTAGTTAACTGCGGTTTTAGGACGACAATGTTACACTTCACATTGACTCACATGCCCTACTTTTTATTGACCATTTGGCAAGCACGTCCTGTTGATCCTTGACTACTCTACACCCCATGCTTAATGCCCAAATTCCGAAGCGAAATCGCCTCACTTTGTCACCATGCACGTTTTTTCTTGTCCTTGGCTCATAGTCCATGCGAGTACTCCATATCTAGAATAAATTAATCTAACCAACCTTGTTAGACATGAATGCCGGCTCGTCTAGCCTAGTGCATGTGCCCAACAAGTTACCGGGAGACAAAAACGAGAGACACCGGCGTATATTATTATGGCCGAATCACATCGCCCAGAGGAGAAAACGACATTAAATATGATTTTTTTGGTAAGATTACGTGTACGCCATTGTTAGTTGGGTAATTTACTAAACATGATTTCCACGCTAGCAAAGTAGTAGCAAAGCGTAGGATTTTTCTTACAAAATCGCCTGCTTTTTTTCCCCTGTCGGTACTCACTAGAGACACCGGTGCACTACTGCTGCTGCTCTGTAAAAGGAAGAAAGGAAGAAAGGAAGAAAGAGTGGAAAAAAAGCAAACGGGAGGTGGAAGCTAATGCAGAGTCCAGTATAAAGTTATGTGAGGAGCGGACATTAACATACGAAAATATCATCCGTGATATAATAGTAGTTGATACCAAGAATAAGCTTCCATGGTCCATACTCTACCGTCTGATCCAAACTGAAGTTACCGGGCGAGCATCACAGTATATAAGAAAGCAGTAAAATTGCTATAATATATTTTACTATAGTATATATTCATTGTTTCTACCATATTACAAACGTAAATCATTGTTTAACCGAGGATCCTCTATAGTACATCACAGGATCCAGATTAGCTGGAGGTGGCTTTTGCTGTGGTCTGTTGAAGTATAAATGAATTGTTCGTCTTTTATCATCAACTTAAACTTTTCGGTGAATTAGTTAGTGCATACAACTTAATATGGTATTAGAGTCAAGAGGTCTTGAGTTAAAGACTCGGCTAGTGTAATTAAGAAAATAATTGTAGCCTATTTTTATTATATGTTTTAGGGCTAAAGGAGTCTATACGTGAGGGAGAGTGTTGAAATATAAGTGAATTGTCCGTCTTTTATTATCAGTTTAAACTTTTAAATGTATTGGTTGGTGACTCAATACAGTCGCTCACTCTCTTTCCTGGCAGCGCAGATAACCAGGGTGGTTAGACCAGCAACAGCTGCAAACCCAAGTAGAGCGTGCGCTTTAACCATGGCGCAGAATCTGATCTTATTCTCGCTTAAGAAAGGCACCAACCTGAAGCTTAAACACGCTCACCTCTCGCTCTCACTCCCAAATCATGTGGGATAGGTGTGTAGGATCCGCACGCAAATCACACATACATTGATTTGTTCATGAAGCCAGTGTTGGTGATCAGATTCTATTCCCTTCCCCTAAGATACCACCACGACTGCGCTGTGCTGTGCTGTTCATAGCAACCAACACCGACACCCGCTGCCCTTCCCTTCATTCTTGCGCCGAAGCCATCCCTCCCTCCAATTTGGAGGCACAGAGAGAGCGAGAGCATCAGCAGCAGTAGCAGCAACATTAGCAATGCTGGGCTCCAGACCCAAGTAAGTGCCAATCCGCGTCGATCTCTGGTTCTTTGCGCAATTATTTGTTTCGGCTGCAGATCTTGGTAGGTTCGGTTCTTGATCTGAGCAGAAAGGTCGGTTCTTGCACGCAGATCTACCACGGTCGAGGCCAAGAGCGGCAAGGGCACGCCACCGACACCCAAGGGGAGCAGGGCGGGCAAGCCGGGCCCCCCCAAGCCGGCCAATGGCACCCCGCCGCACGCGCCGCGCGGCGCTGACAGGTCTCCCGGGTCGGCCGAGAAGCCGCCGTCGGCAGACCGCCGCTCACCCAATGTCTTCTCCCGGCTCAGCACGCCCCCTGCCGAGGTAGGAGTTCTTTTTGATTCAGTGTTGTGTGATCTTTATTGCTTTTGTGGTTTTGTGTTGTGAGCGACTCCATTGGAATGGCTGCAGAAGCAAGGGAGTGCCGTGAAGCAATCTCAGGAGCTGCAGGCGCAGCTTGCTGCGGTTCAGGAGGACCTCAAGAAAGCCAAGGTGCAGTTGGTGGAGAAGGAGAAGGAGAAGGGCAAGGTTCTTGAGGAGCTGGAGGATGCCAAAAGGCTAGCCGAGGAGACCAATGCGAAACTCCGGGTTGCGCTCGCTGCACGGAAGAGGGCGGAGGAGGCCTCCGAGACCAAGATTTTCCGTGCAGTCGAGCTGGAGCAGACGAGCATCGAGTCTATGCAGAGGAGGGAGGAGGAGCTTCAGAGGAAGCTGGAGAGCATGCGGAGTCAGCAGGAGGCGGATGCAGCTGCTCTGCGATTGACGGTTGAGCAGCTTGAGAAGGCGAGGTATGAGCTGGCTGATGCAATTGACGCCAAGAACTTGGTGCTCAACCAGGTTGACGATGCGATCAGAGTTAGCGAGGCGAGCGCTGGCAAGGTGGAGCTCCTGAATGCGGAGGTCACTTGCTTGAAAGAATTGCTTGACTCTGAGCTAGAGAGTAAAGAGAAAGAAGCCGCTGAAAAATCAGGAAGCTTGAGGCGGAGGCCTCAGTACTGAGGATCAAGCTCAAGAAAGCAAAGGTTGCTGAAGAGAAGGTAGTTGAATTGGGAGGTGTGGTTGAAGGGCTTAGAGGTGATGTTGCCAATGCTATGAAGGCCAGAACAGAAGCAGAGGAGTTGGCTGGTGAATGGAAGAAAAAGGTTGAATTACTGGAGATCAAATTGGAGGAAGCCAACCAGTCTAGCATGTTAAAGGCAGAGTCTTTAAATTCAGTGATGAAGGAATTGGATGTGGTAAGTGCTTTGCTGCTGGAGAAAGAATCTGAACTTGCTGTCCTTCAGAACAAGGTTGGGTCCTTGGAAGATGAGGTAGCTAGGCAGAATGAAGATATCAATGCGTCAGGTGAGCGCCTTGATGTCGCAGACAAAGAAGCATTTGATTTAAGGACAGAGATCGAGGAGCTTAAGTCGAAACTCCACAGAATGGAAGAAGAGAAGATGAATGCTATTAGCAATGGGAGCCTTGCAATTTCACAAATTGAGACCATATGTGAAGAGAAGGAGAAGCTGGCTAAGGAACTAGAAGCCAGCAAAGATGAATGCGAGAAAGTTAAGAAAGCCATGGAAGATCTAGCCTCGGCATTGCATGAAATGTCTGCTGAAGCAAGAGAGTCACGGGAGAGGTACCTCAACAAACAAGAAGAAATTGAGCACACCCGGGCACAGATAGAGGAGCTCGACATGAACCTCAAGAACACCAAGGAGAACTATGAGGTAATGCTTGATGAAGCAAACTATGAGAGAGTCTGCTTGAAGAAGACGGTGGAACGTATGGAAGCAGAAGCCAAGAATACATCTGAGGAGTGGCAATCCGAAGAGCTCGGCTTTGTCAGCTCTATCAAGAAGTCAGAAGAAGAAATCATGTCAATGAGAGTTGAGATGGATAAGGCAGCAGAGACGACAAAGGACTGGGAGAACAGAAATGCGGAACTACAGGAGAAGCTGAAGGATCTGGAAGATCAGGTAGCGCAAGCTAACAGAGCCAGTGAGGAAGCAAAAGCTGAAGCATTAGGCTGGAAGGAAAAGCTATTAGACAAAGAGAATGAACTGCAAAACATAAAACAGGAGAATGATGACCTGCATGTTAAAGAGTCAGCTGCTTCAGAGAAAATTAAAGAGTTATCTTCCTGCTTGGAAATGCAAAACATAGAGCGCTAAATGGCACAGGTTCAAAAGATGAGAATGACAAGGAAATACCGAGGAAGATGAACCGGTTGTGGTAGTTGCGAAGATGTGGGAGAACAGCAAGATTACCGACTACAACTTATCTAAGGAGAGGAGAACGATGGTGAATTGGAAGCTGATTCGGAGTCCAACAAGGGAGACACTGCGTCTGATGGCAATAGGTTGTCGACAGAGAAGACGAACAACAACACAAAGCTAGCAATCAGCAGCATCATCAAAAGAAGCCTTTGATGAAGAAATTTGGTGGTTTGCTGAAAAGAAAATCCAGTATTAACGCAAATTAAACCATCTAAAAATGATTGATGTATGCCATGGATGACTATTTTCTCTAGTTTCATCTTCACTTGGGCCCTCCAGAGTTCGCAGTAAAGATAATAGTGTTAGTGTCTGGAAAAAACAGAAGGGGATGTATTTGCTTCCCTTTTTGGGGTTAATTTCTTATATTGTGTATGTGTGAGGAGCATTCATACTCTTGTTCTTGTATTTCTTTGTATGCTGCGGTAATGTTAATGTAAAGGAATGTGAGGTTTCGATTCATTTGTTCTCCAATATATTTCACAATCTTTGTGAGTATTGAACTGCAATCAAGGTGCACTTCTCTGTCTGACCTGGAAATTACAGCGTGCTACTGAATATTGATCTCTATAGTTAGACATGACGTGGCAAATTTCTCTGCCGGCAGGGCTCCGATGAGGCTAAGGTAAGGTTTATGAACAATGGATGTCGATGTACTTCAGCTACTTACTCTGTTTGAGCATTTCTGCAACCTCCTGAATGAAAAAGTCAATACAGCCAGCAATCCAGCATCACTGGATATGAATGAATAAATGGTGGCCATGTGCCTCACAGGAATGCACACGGTAACGCACCAAACCTTGATTACCTGATGTCAAGCCGATGAGCTTTCCTTGGCACCAAAATTTATTGTGTCCCGAACAGCATTGCTGGCCTCAGAATTATATTGCAGTTGGTTTGTTGTGTCTCAAGACTTCTGAATCTTGCCATCCCTACCGAGATGTCATGTGTACAAACATGTCATATCTGAGGCGAGGCCGCTTCAGTGATCAGCTCATCATTCAACAACGAGAGAATTCAGAGATATCGGACTTCACAACCTGTGCTTCTCTTCTTCTTCTCCTGTCCGGTTGCTTTCATGATTTTTTTTTTGAGAAACTGTTATCTGTTTTTCCTTCTTTTTGGCGGAAGTAGGTAGGTTTCCTACGCTTGATGACTTTGGAAGCCCATTCCAGATTTTGATGGTTGATATGTTGTTTCAGTTCTTGTTTTTGTATCAGGTGAAGAATAAGAATACGCTGCAATTTTTGTAGTCCTTGCTCGCTCGTTCTTTCAGTAGTAGCTTTTCCTTTTCCTTTTCGTTTCTGTTTGTTGGTGTTGTTAGGTTTGGCAGACGCGTATTGTGGAAGAAAGGTTGGGTTTCTATTTCGTAATCGCCTGTACTGCGACCAAACGCCGGCGATGATGCAGCAGCATCTAGACGCTGCATGGCTCGTGATGTCTTTTGAGTTCGGTTATATGGAGCTTCTTGTGCCCACCCAATGTTTGGTGGGTCATGACGAGATGCTGAGATCTCCCTAGCATAAAAGGCACAGATAGCAGCTGAGCTTGGCTCAGTTTGTCTGAACTAAAAACCCTAGAAAGTTGCAGAGTGATGCATGTTTATGTTTGTGTGATTGTGTCATGTTCTTGTTTTTATGTTTTCTGATTTGTTCGAGAATTGGTGTGCACAATTCACTGTCGTAGTCTAGCATACTACTCCATCCTACGTGTCACCGTGTCACACGCACTCGATAGCCCAGTGACATTTCCCCATTGAAAGCGTCGTGGTTACTTGACCCACTCTAATGCACAACCAAAGCTCACGGCATGTACGGCTCGTGGGATTTTTACCATAGGAGCGCGCGTGTTCTTTCCTTGATTCAAACTGTAAGGCCATCCACAGCGTGGAATGCGTACATCGGCGCGAAAAATTATCATATCACACGAACACTGACTTAATCTATTCCTCTCCAATTCTTAGTACATTCTTCTCTTCGTAGGTGGGTTCCACCACAAATTAAAAAAATTAAAATCCCCTCCAACCCTATCCTCCCCTCTCCCCTCGCCTGACGGTTTCACTTCCACACCGCCTACTTTACCTCGCCGGCGCCGTCCACTTTGCGCCCACCTCCCCACTCCGGGCAGCCGCCCCGCCACCCCTCCTCCGCGCAGCCTCCTTGCATTCCCCTTCGCGACGAAGCGGGCGACGGCGGCCTCAGCGCGGTTTCATCCGCGGATATCTGGCCCTACGGTGCAGGCGACAACTACGTCGAGCTCGATCCAGTAGCAGCGGTGGCGCCCCCGGCTTCCTTGAGATCGATCTGGAGGCGACGACGGGCATGGCGACGGAGGCCGTCGGATCTAGACCGGCGGTGGTGCAGCTTCCTCGTCCTTGTTCTCGACCGTCGTACCATGATTGACCTGGCTTCCTCATCCTTGATCGGTTGCGACGCGGCTTCCTCCGAGCGGGCATGGCGACAGTGCAGGTGACCACGACGACGCCTCCCAGAACAATGATGCGGGCGACGACGACCAGGGAGACCTCCCCGTCCCACGCCGGCGACGCTAGGTCTACGCGATTTTTTCCTTGGCATCGGTACCTTGCTTGGGAACCATACATAGCTTGAGCGGTACCTAGCTTGGTACCGGTGCCAAGTTTTGTACCAACGTGTGGATCCGGTACCAAGCCACACTCTCTTCTTGGTATCGGCAAAAATGCATATTAGAGATGCTCTACAGTTCCCTGGGACTGGGAGTAGAACTCTGAAATGGTCAGACATGTAAGAGTTACTGTGTTCTTTAGCACATGTATAGACGAAGACCGAGAATAAATCCACGACGCCATGAAGTTCTTACTAAAGCGCACTATGAATGCCCTTATCCCTCTGACCTATGGTTTTGCCATTTCTTCGTCTTGCCGTTAATTGTAACCTAATGCACTTGTCTAAATTGTCATTTGGATTGGCACTAGCCTAGTCGTGGTCGATGGCGGACCTGTGATTAGATTTTAGCTAGGCGGAGTTGTAGCACCGTGACCATCTTCTCGACATCGGCCGAGGTCTTAGGTGCTCGGCGTCTCAAAGAATGTTCTATATATATACTTGCATTCTTGATCTCTTAAGTTCGTATAGAAATCGAAGTCATTCTTAATCAAGTATGATATACATGATTATATAAGAACGACGTAATTAACATTTTAAAGGATGTGTGTGCATTTAATTTGAGTACCCAAAGGCCCGAGGCAAGACAACCGCCAGAGATCCAACAACATATTATATGTCATCCTCATCTAATTACCATCTCAGATTTTAGTTACGCCTAGGTATCAAGTAGTAACTAGTAACAATGCATATACTGCTGTGCTTTTACCTTGGTCGTCTTGTGGTTTCATTTTCTTATTGTTATTGAAATCAACAAATGAAGCACCAAGAACTTGAAAAGGAAAACATGAAGGAAGAAATATGTACCTTGACAATAACTCTCATGCCAACGAGATATAGTGAATAGATTTCATCTTCCTCCATATTTGGTCTATCCCGACTTTCACAAGTATAGCAGAACCAACTATTTGCCTAGCGAAGCAGCTTATGAGTGAATTGTGTTAGAAGCTAAGCATATGACACATCCATTCATTTGCTTCCATGTATTCATTATTCAGCATTCACAAATCACAATCCAATTCTTACCTTTTTTTAGACTTAGGAGGAGCCATCTTCAATTTCTATTTCTATTTCTATTTTCAATTTCTATTTCTATTTCACCAATCACCCTTATCATTGCACCGAGCACCTCTGGCGGAACTGGCTCCAACCTCCTCGCCTCCGTCCCTTGGCGGCTCCTCCTGGTCGGCGATCCTGCATCTCCCTCACTGCCACCCGGGCTCCTCCTCCCTGCCTCCCTCGGCCGCCTCGAGTTCCTCCCTCCTGCTGGCGCCGCCTCGGACTCCTCTCCTCCCTGCCTCGGCCGGCCGCCTCTCGGGCTCCTCCTCCTGCCTCCCGGCCCGACACCGGCCCTCCTCCGGTCTGGCTCGGCCAGCCGGCCGCCTCCTCCTCCGGTGCCACTCGGCACGCCAGGCCTCCTCGCTCCGCTCCTCGGACGTCGGCCGTGGCCACCGGAGCTCCTCCTTGGCCTTGCCTCGGCTTCAGCCTCCCGCCTCAAGAAGATCTTGACACTGCTGCGTCGCCTAGGTAGGTTGGAGATTCTTGATTTGGAGATTTTGAGTTTTCTGAATTGGGGATTTGGGGAACAGGGAGAGGTTGAGCATATGAGATGCACATGGGCTTAATCGACGGGCGTGGGGTCAGAGGGCGCCTGGCTGTGGCCGCTTCCTCCTCCTCTGACGCTGGATGCTCGACCTCACCTCGCCTCACCTCTTGCAGATGGCTGCAGTGGCGGCCTTCGGGGCCAGTGGGGGTGTCGCCAGCCGGACCTCGGGCCTTGACTTTGCCCTATTTGGGCCGCCCACAGTCATGGTGGCAACTGCCATTTCTTTACATACCATGGTGCTTGCACCAATCATCGGTTGCAATCAATAAAAAGGAATAAGTCCGGTTTACTCTCCAACTATCGAGAAAAGTCTGGTTTACCCCGAACTTCAAAACCGGTTATTTAACCCCTAAACTTGCGAAATCCGGTCACTAAACCCCTCGGGCTGGTTTGAAGGGGTGGTTTTGCACGTGGCCTCTCATTTGTCCCGGTCGGCATGTATGTGTCGATCATATCCTTACATCATATTTCTTCTTCATCTCTAACTTCTTCTCCATGGAGCTCCTTCGGCTCGGTGGAGATGGCGGCGTCGACAAGAATCCTCATGCGCCCGATCTCGAGGTCGCGCGATGGCCTCCAGCGCCGTTCCTCTAGCCGCCACCTCCTCGCCTCACCACTTCCACCCGCTTTCGTACATCCCCGCCACCTATCAGAGTCGCCGCCGCAGGAGGAGCTCACCTCTCTCCGGTTTCGTGATGATGCTCAGGAGGAGCTCACCGGCGACAACAACACCGCCAGATTTCGGCCGGCGGCACCGGTGGCGATCGCGAAGCGAAGCCGTATTCTTGTCCTCGTTCTCATTCTTCACTTTGGGCATGGCGGCTGTCGGGCACGGGCGAGGGAAACGGAGGCGAGTGGAGGAGCGACGGAGGCGAGCGAGCGAAGCGAGATCGGTGGCGGCGCCCGCCCCTGGACCCAGGCGCTTCGCCTTGATGCGCTTCTTGAGATGCCCGCCTTGCTCATCAAGATGGGCAGCTGCGCCGAAACCTCCTCATTGCGCTTGCCGCCGGTCACCACGCTTATCGTCGGTGCAGACGTGCTCTGGCTGCCGAGCCACTCGCAATCGTGCCCGAGCTCATCGCCGTCTTTGCCGCCCATCGCTACGCCGCCGCCGCCACCTACCACACGCCCGGCGTCGCACACCAATTAACCGTCGCGGTTGCCCGCCATGAGCACCGACCGCTACCGCACGCCGTCCGATGCCGCGTGTATCCACTGTCGCTCCACCGCCCGTCGCACACTAATCGCCGCCCATCGCAGCCCCATGGCCACCACGACGGCAACGTCTCAAATCCGCCAGATCTGGCGCACTGCACAAATCCGGCCAGATCTAGGAGGAGTGTGGGGGAGGAGGCGACGGAAGGAAGGAGGTCATGAGGAGACCAAGGTGGAGTGGGAGGAGGCCGCACATGGAGGAGTTGAGGAAGGCGCCAGTGCCATTTTTTATGCGAGGTGGGCGCCGGTGAGGAGGAGAGCGTGGGAGAAATAGAGAGAGAGAGATGGAGAAGAAGAAAGCCCACGCCGTCCACCACACACATGCCGATTTGGACGACACATATATCTTGACTTGGACCAAACCGCCACGTGTAAAAACCACCCATTCAAACCGCGTGAGGGGTTAAGTGGTGGATTACATAAATTGGGGGGTTAAATAACCGGTTTTGAAGTTTAGGAAACCAGACTTTTCTAATAGTTGGAGGAGTAAACTAGACTTATTCCATAAAAAATGCTCTAATTTATGTTCCACCATTTCGCCGGTGTTAGAATAGAATTGATAAGTACGAAACATCATCCATCGTTGCCTGCCGTAGTGGCATCTAAGCATCATATTCCTTTTGAAGCATCTTGTCTTCAAGGAAATTGTCCATTGCCACGGCTTCTTCAATCTTCACTGCCTTATTGAGGTTTTTTTTCTCTCACTGTAAGAGTATTTTGGACAGGCCAGCCCAAAATTATCTATGTATTGTCCTAGCCCAACTTAGCATATATTTTAAATGGGCCAGGTCATGTTTTTTTGAAAAGGAAACCAGCTTTTTATAAAAAGCATATAAGAGAGTCTTTACAACAGTGCGCAAAACAAAGCAAAAACGGAGATACCAGTTTGCTAAATAGGCACAAAACCAAACAGCTAAACACTAACTAGTCTATTACTACAACCCAACCAACGAAACTAACTCATATTACAAAAGTTTTGGTCATGTGTCCTTTTAGATGCTCTTGATAGCTTTTGCTAATTGCAGGACAGATCGGCCCGATCTGTTCACGCCCGTTTCATATTTACTGTTCGTAGTGCACTCATGAGTCAGGACTCACAAAGATCAAATCAAATACGGTTAAAAATAACAGATTTGCTATTTCTAAGTCTCCTGAAATTTAAGTTAATTGTTGTAACCATTGAATTTGTGTAGAAATTGATATGTCATATGATTAGATTTTTTTTTTTGAATGGAGCTCCACTGAGCAGATATATAAAGAAGAAGAGAATTGACTCAGTTTATAAGGGAAACCGGGCCCGAAAACCTTAACAGATTTGCGGTTTCAGAGAGAAAACCGCGCTAACCCGAGATGACAAAACGACCTCAACTCGAGTAAGCTACACACACACCGGAAAGGCACGACTGCAAAGCAGTAAGACCAACCCAACTCTACTCGCGTGCTAGCCAACCAACCCAACAACACGGTTGGCGGAGCCTAGCTCCCACGCCACACCACTCAAACAATCGGCGGAGCCCTGCTCCCATGCCGCTCCTCTCTATCGGCGGAGCCTAGCTCCCACGCCGCTCCTCACAAACACACAACTCGGTCGGCGGAGCCTTGCTCCCACGCCGCACCTCTCTCGACGGCGGAACCCGGCTCCGCCGCACCTCTCTTGTCACATTAAGTCGGCAATAAGGCCGCTTGAGGAGCGCGATTGGACCGAGAGCTATCGTGAAGCGCCAAACCGAAGGAAGAGCCGATCTAATAGATAAAAAATATGAAATATGATTAATAAAATTTTAGTCACCTTACGAATAGACAACCCCTTTGTCTATTATGTGTAGACATAAATTAGAGCTCTCTTTGTGTAAATATTGATCTTGTATGTTGCTTATTTGATCTAACGGTTCAAAATCTGACAGTTTTATACAAAGAAAACTGTCACATACTGTTTAGACGAACCGAGTATAATACAACGTTTATCATCCAGCTACATATCGTATCCTACTTCAAATTATTATCTACTAGAAAGGAATAACAAATCGATACTTTCTCTTGTAATTGTGAACAGCCGTTTTCAGAAAAAAGAAACAGTAGCGCAGAACTTTTACATTCGATGTACTGAAAGCCAAGAAAGACACAGCAAGATACAACAAAAGCACAGGATTCTTGAGAGAGCTCATGTGTTCTGATGCCTCTGCAGCTGCTGCTGCTGCTGCAAGCTGACGAGCTTGTGGTAGGCGCCGTTCTTGTTCTCGATCAGGTGCTGGTGACCCCCCTGCTCGATGATCTTGCCGTCCTGGATCACCGAGATGACGTCAGCGTTCTTGATCGTCGACAACCGGTGCGCGACCATCACGGTGGTCCGGTTCTTCATTACCCTGTCCAGCGCCTGCTGCACCACGCGCTCCGACTCCACGTCCAGCGCGCTCGTCGCCTCGTCCAGAAGCAGGATGGCCGGGTCCTTGACGATGGCGCGCGCGATGGCGATGCGCTGCTTCTGCCCGCCGGACAGCTGCACGCCGCGCTCCCCGACCTTGGTCTGGTAGCCCTCCGGCAGCGAGCTGATGAAGGAATGCGCGTTCGCCAGCTTTGCCGCCTCGATGACCTCGGCCTCCGTTGCGCCGTCCTTGCCGTACAGGATGTTGTCGTAGATCGTCGTCGCGAACAGCGCCGGCTCTTGCTGGACAAGGCCGATGTGCTTCCTGAGCGACTTCAGCCTAAGCTTTTTGATGTCTTTCCCTGCAAAGCGCATCGATTCGATGTACATAAGCTTAAACTCCATCGATGCAGAACAATTGATCTGTAGAAAATGAAAGTATTATCTTTGAGCAGAAGATACCGTCGATCAAGACTTTTCCGGCGATCGGGTCGTAGAACCGGAGGATGAGGGACAGGACGGTGCTCTTGCCGGAGCCGCTCATCCCGACGAGCGCCATGCTCTTGCCGGCCTTCATCAGGAGGTCAAGGCCCTTGAACACGACCACCTCGGGCCTCGAAGGGTACCGGAACTCGACGCCCCGTAGCTCGATCATTCCCTCAACTCTCTTGACGTCGTCGCCGGCGTCGATCCGGACGTCGGTCTTCCTGTCCAGGATCTCGAACACCGAGGACGCCATCTGGTTCCCCTTGATGATGTCCGGTGCCATCGCCAGTGTCTCACCCATGGCCAGCGCCGTCACTATGAGCACCATGAAGGACTTCATCACCGATTTGAAGCTAGCCAGCTCCTTGCTCATCAGCTCCGAGCCATACCTGAAGTTTGTAACACTTCACCATATGCTTTTTCCGGGGCAAATTTAGAATGAGTTTGCTGTGTTTCGATAGCACTTTACCATAATGCCAATGCATAGGAAGAGAAGAGGAAGAACTGTGAGACTCCGTAGAAGAGGCCGGCGCCCTGGCCTCGCCGGAAGGATCGCCAGCGGGCTCCTTGAGCTCATCTGCGTAGAGCTTTATCACCTTCTCCTCCGAGCAGAAGGCGGCCACCGTCCGGATGTTGCTCACTGCCTCCCGGCGAGCATATTGGCTTTCAGATCGACTTGCCGAGGTTGCCACCGTATCCTTTCATGAACATTTTCTGTTGCATCACAAGTTCACAATACAAGATCACTCTGATTTTGCCAGAGAACTAGGACTTGGCCCGGCCATTGATATATAGACTGAAATTTTCTTAAGTACAAGTCATATTTTTTTAGTTTTTATCGATCATATCAATATATAATATATGACATATCAATCTCTACACAAATTTAATGGTCACAACAATAGATTTAAACTTAAGAAAATTTCAAGTAACTTAGAAATAGCAAATCCGTGTGTGTGCATAATAGAGTTTAAGAAAATTTTAGACAACTTAAAAAATAGCAAATCTGAAAAATAGATGTTGTGCTCACCTCACTGATGTGTCCGCTGACCATGAGGGGATAGGTGGCGAGCACGACCAGGGTGATCCTCCAGTTGAGTATGAAGGCGATGATGAGCGACGTCACAATCATGCCGACGTTCTGCAGCAGGATGGTGGAGCGGTCGACGACGATGGTGCGCCGAAGCGTGGCGTCCGTTTGAGCGCGAGGACAGCATCGCGCTCGTGTTGCTGATGTCGTCGAACCACGCGATCTCGTTCCGCAGGATGGCCGAGAACATCTTCTCCCGGACCCTCAGCGTGAGCCGCCGCCCATGATGCCGAAGCTGAGGTGCTCGATCGCGTGGAACACCACGGTGAGCACTGCGCCGCAGCAGAAGAGCACGGCGATCTTGCGCACCTCCCGCTTGGTGGTCTCCCACCCCATGTAGTAGGACACGAAGCGCCTGCGTGGACGCCGAGGGCGAAGGCGGCATCTGGGAGCCCGCCACGAGGGCGCTGATGGTGCCCGACACGCCAAAGAACCAGTCCGGCCGCACCATGGAGTAGAGTTTTTCATGGAGACCGGCTTCCCTTGTGCGCTTCATCGTGCGCTCGACGGTGCCGTACCGGCTGATCGAGTCCTTGTCAGAGCGGAAGCTGCCACCCATGCTCGTCCTCCCGGACAACTCCTTGAATACTTGAAACTACCAGCAAACATGCTAAGATCATTACCTAATGGTTGCCACTTGACATGAAAAATTGTGACCATGTAGTACAGAGTACAGATACCTTAGTGGCCTGGTGATGCTTGCGCTGTCCGAGAAAGACGGCTTGTGCTGAAGCTGAGCAGCTTCCTGCAGCTGGATCAGAGAAGCGTAAGCGCTGTGAGGGTTCGCCATCAGCTGCTCGTGCGTGCGGTCTCGAAGATCCTGCCGCCGCCCACGACGGCAATCGTGTCGGCGTTCCTGATGGTCGACAGGCGGTGCGCGATCACCACGGTCGTGCGGCCGACCATGACGCGGTCCAGCGCCTCCTGCACGCTCTTCTCGGACTCGGCGTCCAGCGCGCTTCGTCGCCTCGTCGAGGAGCAGTATCGACAGGTTCTTCAGTATCGCCCTCGATATCGCGATCGCTGCTTCTGCCCGCCGGAGAGCTGTATCCCGCGCTCGCCGACCTGCGTCTCGTACTGGTCAGGGAGGTGGTTGATGAAGGTTATCGCCTCCGACAGCTTCGCCGCATGGTTGATCTCCTCCATGGTGGCGTCGCCCTTGCCGTAGAGTATGTTCTCCCGGATGCTCGTCGCGAAGAGCGCCGGCTCCTGATTGACGAGCCCAATCTGCTGGCGCAGCCACTTGACGTCGAGGTCCTTGATGTCGTGCCCGCCGAGCAGGATCGCGCCCGCGAGCGGCTCGTAGAACCGCTTCGATGAGCGAGACCACGGTGCTCTTGCCGGAGCCGCTCCGCCGACAAGAGCGACGATCTTGCCGGCCGGGAAGTCCATGCTGAACCTGTCGAGGATGACGACGTCCGGGCGGGACGGGTAGGTGAACCGCACGTTGCGGAACTGGACGTGGCCGTCGACCACCGGCAGCGTGCGGCCAGCCTTGGAGCTCGTCTTGTTCACGGTGCTCCTCTCGATCATCTGGAAGATCGGGTACGCCGCTGTCCTCGCCCGGAGGAACGTCGATATGTTCGGTGCCGCCTGGCCAAGCGACCTGCATACATTGCATATGCCAATTAAGTACTTGTCATCAATCAGCACGGTCTACAACATTTGCGAATAAGGATGCACTCTTACAGGCCGGCGATGACGACGTTGAGCATGGTGGTGAAGGACTCGCCGCCGTTGGAGATGCGCTTGTGGACGACGATGCCGGTGAACCAGATAAGCAGCGCCCAGGAGCCGAAGAGCACCGAGTGCATGGAGCCGAGGCCGAGCCCCTTGGCAAGGCCACCCCTCTTGCCGTACTCGTACGTCCTCAGCAGCGCCTCCCGGTACGTCCTCACCGCTTTCTCCTCACCGACGAACGCCTGCACCGTCCGCACGTTGCCGATCACCTCCTCGGCGATCTCACCGGCCTTGACGTAGGACTTGCGGACGCGGGCCATGAGGCCGATGGTGACGTAGGCGTAGATGCCGCCGGCGATGGCGATGAGCGGGACGATGGCGAGGGTGACGAGGCTGATCTGCCACACGCGCGAGAAGCCGATGGCGAAGCCGGCCAGGAACCGGCTGATGTAGTGCATGAAGTTGCCCACCTGCAGCGACCCATGGGCCGCACAGCTCGTCAGCACAAACACACAACGCAGTGAACACACCGTGGTGAATCTTATGGCGGCCGGCGCGCTGTAATCGGCTTTGACTAGTTCTGAGCTTGATGTTGGAATTGAACTGGACCTAATGGGCTGTAGCCCATGGCCCTACTTTGAGTTAGCATGGGCCAAGGCCTCAAATTAAGTACGGACTGGACCTTCCCATCTTCATCAGGGCCTAATCATTCAGAGACTCAAAAAAGAAGAAAGAAGAGCAGCTATACATTTCTACATTCTTATCTCAAAAAATAAATTTCTACATTCTACTAAAAAAAGGTATAAATTTCTACAGCGGCTGCAACCTTCATTCGACGATGTCGCAAATGTTCCACTAGAACAAACAAAATGTAGCGTAATTTCCAATATAAAATGCGTTCCGTGTGAACTACAGTGTAGCATTATTGCAGCATCAACTAGCTTGTCCTATGGGGATATCCAAACATCACTTACGTTCAGTACGTACTCAAGGAAGGAAAGGAATCTCCACAGATCGGAGCACAATACCATCCGCGGCACAAATCCTGCAACCGCGCGCGAGTCGTGGCCAAATCGTGCTGGCAAGTTTACCGGGATTGGGAAATTCTAGACTGGGATTCCTTTCTAGTCGTGACCACGGGTGCTGGCAACAACCGCTACCACTTTAGGGCTAGTTTCGATAGGCACGAACAACTTCTAAAGTCGAATGCAGTCTGTAGCTAGGGTTTATTTTGGAAGTTTAAACCCGTTTGATTTGGATTGATGATCTACAGTGTATGTGCATTAGGAGCGATTTTCACCGTCCAATCAAAAATCAAAAGCTAAGATCAAGTGCTACATTTTTTTTTCTGCATAAAATCATGCAGCACTTTCACTGCCGTTGCTACGGTACTAACACCATTCACTCTCTCGTTCTCTCATGAAACACGATTCACATGGTGGAATCTGAAACCATTTGATTTATAAAGCGGAATACTAAATCTCCTCTCGATTAGTTTCTTTTTGAGAAATCGAGTTCTCGAAAACAGGACCCTCACAGGCGAGAATAGAAATTTGAGAAATGAGTGGCTTTTGACGCCGAAAAGTGTAGGCAAAAAAGGAAAAAAGAAAAGAAGGTAGTCATGGCTTGTGCATGGACGATGGAGCGTATGCAAGAACAACATAAAGCGAGCCACAACTCACATCAGCATTGGATGCACCTGTATGGTTGTGTTTGTGTTACATTGCCACGGTGCACGCATCGATGTGTATCTGTCTGTGCAGTGAATTGCAGCCAGCATTCACCGTTGCTCCTACGCTGAGGCTCTCAATTGCAAGCGGGTTGAGGATCATAAATTGGAGGTCGAGGAAACCGGTCGAGTGGCACCGTCACTAGCTCGGTCAGAAGACCAGGCAGCCGTACGATGAAGATCTGACGGTGGCAGATCGACTCCCCCGTAGGATCTCTGCTCAAGACGGGACCCACTAAGTACCCTGTGGAGCAGGGTCCACGTGGAAAATGCAAACGGCGACAAGTAACACTTTTGCTAGGAGGACCACTAGAGTTTCTCCTAAAGGCATCCAAGATGTGTTCTAGAAGCCGCTCAAAGTTTATGAACCGAGATATCGCTACTTCGCAAGTTTGTACTACTTTTTTTTTAAAAAAGAAAAACTTATGTAACTTTTTAATTTATTTTCCCAAAGAAACAACTTTTGGAATTACTGAATCTTTGTCCAACCATTTGCACTAATAATTAGTACTGTGCTTTAGCACAAATAATCAGCTTGTCTTTCCTTTTTGAAGTGAGAAATAATCAATTTTTTTTCACGAATTAGGGTTAGAACGAGAATTAAATGTGGATCATATGGTACCCACAGCTTGTTGATTAAAATCACCCATCGCTACGTTGTGACTACATATATGAGAGAGTGGCTGGCTCAATTCGGTGGAGAGTTGTCACAGGCATTTTGCGATAGTGATAGATAGCTCATGTTTCAGAGAACTGTTGCAACATAACCATTCATTGATTATCCTGCATATATAGGTCGTAGTACTATCAAGTCACTTAAAAAGCCACTAGGATGGGAATAGTGTGCTGGGTACGCTCGATCTAAACAGACGGTGGATCAAGACAGCAATTTATTGTGCTTTTATGTCAACCTTGAGAGATGATCATCAAGGCTCATTTATTTCTTTGCAGTACACAGAAAAAAAAATGTGTGTGTGTGGTGGTGGTGTGTTGGGGATGGGGGTTGGGGGGAGGGGGATATGGAACAAGTTTATATGCACGTTAAAGATAGTATTCTACGTAGTGGTAGAACATGCTAAAGGCTGTCGATGAACAATATTACTGTCCTGTTCGTATACTTTTGACAGGATTAAAATGAGCCTGAATATGTAGCTGTCGCAGCTGGTCAGGGAAGTAGGCACCTTAATCAGCTCTTAGATTGATTTGAGCAGGCATATTTTGGTATTTAATTTCGTATAAGAATAATCACCATTTTGGCATTTGTACTTAATTTGGCATAATAGGATTACTGTTGTAGCCAAATCGTGTGCATACGTTACGTTTAAGAGCTAGCTGCTTCCGTTTTGGTGGAGAAATTGAATAATGGCCAGCTTAAAAAAACTCAACTTTTCAGACCTTTATGTTAGTACTAAGAAAGTGATGGCAAAAAGAAAAGAAGAACACACCAAGTTCCATATATGCTAGTCCTACAAACAAATAGAACTCCTAGTCTCCTACTAGCATCGAGCTATCGCTGACACATCTTAGCAAACAACTCCAACACCCATAAATCCATGTAAATGTGTGCCCCTGATCTAGCAGCTAGAGAACTGAATTCAGATCGAGCGAACGTTACATATACCCATTGGTGGTGGATTTAAGGGGATGCTTGGACGGATGGATCCCCCGTAGAATTGAATTTGAACGGAGTTAGATCGATCGATCGATCGATGAGAGCTAGAAATAGCATGCAGTTACTAGTTACTACTCCCAAAAGTCTGGATCACTAGTACTCTCGGCTTCGCGTAGCCAAAGGCCAGGACTGTGATCCACTGCCCCCTCCTGCACCCACAACGCCTTCAATGCCCTCCACCAACCCTAATAACTGCAAGCCCACCCTATCAACTCACCGGCCTGCCTTTCGGCCGTTAATTTCTCATCGGTCTTTTCCCCTTTCACTCCACACGACCGGCCGGCTCGGCATGGAATGTGCAACGGCAAGAAAGGCAACACGCGTAGGTTACCCATTCACACGCGCGCGTAGGATCGTCGGAGATGATGCGTACACGAGTAGTAGTAGCAGCACGTACCTTCTCGGAGATGGCGTCCTGGACGACGAGGATGTCGCTGGTGATGGCGTTGATGACCTCGCCGGTGGAGGCCTCGGTGTCGAAGACGGCGATGTCCTGGTCCAGCATAGACCGCAGGTAGGCCTGCCGCATCTTCGCCGCCTGCCGCTCCCCCGTGTGCATCCAGCACGCCACCTCTGCAAAACCATGCGTATCGCATACGACGACATGACACATTGTATGTGCATGTACACATGCATGTGTATGTATGCATCCGGAAAGAAAGAACACGCTCGTTGAGATCAGTTCAGACGACGCACGCACCGGTCCACGACGAGAAGAGTATGACTATGCCGAGATACACGAAGTCCAGCGAGTACTGCATGACGACGCAGAACAAATTAACCGACGTTGTCGTTGGACAAGCTGCCAAGTTGGTGTGGTAAAAAATGGCGAATGGAGATGCACGTGTATCGATCGCACCTTGGCGACGCGGCCGGAGACGGTGGTGGGGAAGAGGTAGGCGAGGCCGATGATGTTGATGAGCTTGCCGAAGAAGATGAAGAAGACGGGCACGGAGGCGCCATGCGCGCACGCGCCCAGCGACCCCACCGCCATCAGCACGTAGTCCCACCGGTCCGCGAACGAGAAGAGCTTCAGGAACGGCACCTTCTCCACCGCCGCCGCCTCCTTCTCCCCTCCGCCCCCTTCTTGTTCCCCCCCTCGCCGCCACCGCCCTGATGATGATCCTGGGCGCCATGCACCGACGATCTCATGTTCTCGCTCGGCGACGGAGATCGAGGCCGGCGTCTAGCTAGCTAGGACACGCACTCTGTGTTCTTGTGTGCGAGTTAGTGAAGATGGGCTGTGCGCCTGTGCCTGTGTTGGGGAGGCGCGTGGGGCTTTAAAGAAGACTAGTGTTTTCAGAGCAGCTTGTTCGCTCGTTGGAGTGGCACTGTGGCAGTCACTCGCCAACATTTTAGGAATTTTTGATGTAAATAACACGGTTACGGACCGGACGACCCTCCACCTCCCTCGTCTGACCGGCTGGACTCCCTCATTTTCAATTCCCCCCTTGTAGCCGCAGAGGTAAGTGGTAACTCGCGTGGTAGAGCCGTAGGGCCAGGGCGCAGGCAGGCCGTAGCCAGCAGTAATGGGGCCCGGCAGGTTGGTGTGGAAGTGAAGAGGATTTGTCCGAAAGCTGTTGCTGGATTTGACTAGAAAGTAAAGTAACTACCCATATTGATGCATGGCTCAAGAGCTCTCTATTTTGTGGTTGGCTGATGAAGACAGTGCTCCCGCCGATTCAAAAACAGTCGTTTTAGGTTTTAGTTAAAATTTAAAAACTTTGTCTGTCGATATGTTTTTAAATATTTAGATTAGATATATAAAAATCATATGTGTTAATTCATCTCAAAAAGTACTTTTATAATATTATAACTTTATTGGATTTTACAGATATATTACAATAGTAATTAGTTGTCGGGTTACATTTTGGAGACCATATCGATGTCGAAAACATATTATTTTTGTGAACTAAAGGGAGTATATGTTCGTGTAAATCGGTTTGATTTTTGTGGCGGTTAATATTAAGAGACGATTAGACTCAACCAAAATGTCAACAAATATAGTTTTAGACTTGGAGACGCATTAGAAAATCGGTGGATAATGTATTTTAGTATTGGTCTGCACTTCAATCTATTATCTTATTAAAGTAAAGGCAAAATAAGCCACCAAGTTTGCTCTCAAAGGATAGAAATTTCACGCTTATCTACACCATTGATATAGGTGGGTCTAGATTATAACGGTCTAGATGAAAAGAAAGAGTCCATGTCAAATACAACAAAATTGGAATTGAACAAAAAAAAAAAAGATTGGCAATTTGATTTCCTTACTAATCCCTAAGTAAAATCCTTAAATAGTTATAATTGGTAATTAGATTTGTATACAAAATCCCACCAAAAAATAATTGAAATTCATAATAAAAAATAAAATAAGATTAGCAATTTGATTTCGATATGAATTCCAAAGAAAAATCCTAAATAATTATAATTCATAATAAAAACTAAAATAAAACCGACAATTAGATATGTATACGAAATTCAACACAAAATAACTGGAATTCGTAATAAGAGATAAAAGAAAATTTGCAATTGATTTAAATATGAATTCCAAACTAAAATCCTAAATAAACGCATTTCAAAATAAAAATTAAAGAAAAATGAGCAATTTGATTTGTATACGAAATCCAATAAAAATAACTTAAATTCAGGGAAAAAAAAAAGAAATTTGGCAATTTGGTTTCTATATGAATTCCAAAGTACAATCCTAAATAACTAAAATTTGAAATAAATTATATTAAATTAGCAATTTATTTTTCATACTAACTTTAATAAAAATAACTGAAATTTTGAATACAAATAAAAGTTATAATGAGGATGGCATGAATGGTGTCGGAGGAGACCACGAAAGAGTACAATGGCATCTATCTGTCCTACAAGAATACATTGACCGACGGGGAAGCAAAGAGCCGAGGCGACAACGACGGAGATGTGGACAATGTTGTGATGTTCACCTTAGCTGTTTGACGAGGACAATATCGTGTTTCTCGCTACAGCCCTTGGATTGAAAGTCCAGAGTCGAAGGAGCCAAGGGTTGTGATGACAAGTGGTGAGTGTTGTCGTTGTTGAAGAAGTTAGTATCCAAAGAAGCTCGATAATGGGGAAGCCCTGTCAGAGAGGAGAGGAGATGAAGCTTTGCATTGAAAACGAACTATGGGTGATATGGGACCATCGGGTAGCTAGGGCGTGCCATCACTAGTGAGGGACACAACATAACCGGCGATGGTGAGAAGATTCTTCATATCGTTAGACAACGACTAAAGAAGACATGCCGGCATTAGTGAAGATGGAAGATCGCGCGGTTAGTGAGGAATCCTAGCGTTGAGTTGGCCAAAGTAGAGGTAGAGGAGTGACCGACACGAGAGAAAATAACATCGAGTATAGAGTTTTGGCTCATTTAGCCTCTTTTAAAGCGAAATAGCAAAAATAGCCCCCAAATGAAATGGCACCTTGCCGGGTGAAAACGCCAGTAGAGACCGTCTCTGCCACCGGGAGGTCGCCACGTATCCTGTCGCACTCGGGGTTGCGGCAGGGAGCGACGTTTTCGCGCGGTAGGGGTGCTATTTTTGTCATTTCATTCACAAAGGGGGGCAGAGGGGGGTATTTTTGCTATTTCGCTTAAAAATGTGCTAAATGAGAAAAAAAACTCATCGAGTATGATCATGCATGCGTATATACATGTATTTATTTGTACGAATAGAAGCACATGTTTATAGAAGCAGAGGAGCAAAAAACTTAGGAGTAGAGCTGGCGCAGCCGTAGGGAATAAGCATGGAGCCACCGAAGAGAGCATGATAGGTGTAGCAAATGTCAATATTAAGCAATAACTAGAGAGAAATAGAATATAACTATGTGGTAAAGTATTGCATTGGAAGGGATAACCGTTAAGAGGGATCGATTAAGAATTGGGCTTGTTGTTGGAGGTTGAAGCAGAAATGCTATGACGACGAGAAGAGATAAAAGACACACAGTTCGGTGAGACAGTCGATGTATGAGGGAAGATAAATTTAAGGTAGGTCGGCCATGGTGCATTAGTGAATGTGTGAGTAAGGTACTCTAATATAATGTAAAGTTACAAGATAATTTGTCCAACATATAATCAACGTATTGCTTGAGATTAAATAAAGATACATGTGCATGCATACAATTTGGGAAAAAAACTAATGGACTAAGAATAGGGGCATGCAACTACACGATCTATGCATGATGGAGAGTGGTTATGTTTCTAAAAACCTAACAACTTATTATGCTAAATGATTTTCTTTTCATCAAAGCTCATACTTCAATTACATTCCCTAAGTTGTATTTTCTTTCAACCCTCTATTGTTATTTTTGATGTTTATGATATCTTAAAAATATAAATAACCTACAAGATATGTAAATATATTCCTAATCATTTGATTTATATTATTTCAGACTATAAACTTTGAAACTAATCTAGCTCTGTAAACACACGGGTCATTCAGCTAGTTTGTTAGCCTAAGGACAGTAGAATTCTCCTCTATCGTAGCCAATACAATAAAAGCTTGTTTGAGCAAAAATGTCGAGTTTCTCTCCATATTCGAAAAAATAGTGTCCTGAACTGTATGACCACCGTGCGGACAAACATTGCGCCGATATATATCCAATTCCGCACGAAGACCGTGTGAATTAGCAAAAACCGCACGACGGATGTGCGAACTCGCGCCGTGTGGTGACATTTAGTCCGCATGGGCACGACCACCGTACGGTGGCGCCGAGTCCGTGCGGTGGCCACTAACTCCTTGATTAGTCTATGATGTTAAGTTCTTCGGTTGACTTATTAGTAGTCGATCTGTGAGCGTACGTGCGATGTACTCGTACGTACGTCTGGCACTAGCGTGAGTTTAATTCTGCTCAAGGATGCATATGCAAGATGCAGTGTGCAGGCAAAACAGCTGGTGTGCTGGGATGATGCATACATGCATGCATGTTGACTGGGAAAAGTTTATGATTAGTCACCCGCATGACCAAATTAGCTAGGTCACTCATGCATGCTACGATTAGTGATCAATTAGTTTCTAAATACCTAGACTCTGATGCACACAAATTGTAATTTTTTCTTTTTTAGCCAACACAAATGGTCATCTTTAATGTGTTCAACTATGCATAAAATATCGCTGGTAGAGTATATTAGCTTTTAATATAATTAATATTAACCCTCTCGCGGTGGGGCAGACGGCTTGGGTGCGATTTGGGAGGGTTTTGGGCAGAGCTTTTGGATTTTTTTTGTTAAAATAATATTAATTTAAAATATAATTACAAAAATAAATAGTCGATGGGATGCGACGGGGCGGCATGGGACACATAACTCACGATGCCCACTATATAATTTCTTCTATAGAGGAAAATCGTATCTAGAAGACACCATCCCCACTATGTATGTTCTGGTGGATTTATTGATGGCATGAAAACAGAGAACAAGGAGTGTCGACATTTCTAATGGAGTTGCAATGTAACTTTTCATACATAAAATTGACGACATTTCAGCCGTTACAAGCACACTACACCATGGCATGGTATTAAGGGCAATCAAACTGCCGGAGAAAACTGCTTTGCAAAACATATTATCTGCCGGCAATTAGTTTTCCCGGCACTTATTGCCTGCCCGGTAAAGTGTTGCCAGGAAAAACATTTCCCGGCAGATATGTGGATTCCTGGCAGTTAACTGCCCTAGAAAAATTATTTTTCCCTAGCAGTTATAGTTTCCTCGGCAGTTAGAGTTTTCCTAGCAGTTAGAGTTTCCCAAATAGATTAGATGTATTGCCACAGATTAACCCGCCTTGATGTATGTCTTCCCCGGCAGTTAAGTGCCCTAGATAAGTTGGTTTTCCCCAGCAGTTAGAATTTCCCCGACAGTTAATTGCCCTTGATTGTCTCTTTCCCCCGACAGATATATTAACACCATTAGCATGATTCCCAGCAGATTAGGCACATAGGAATATACGTGTAAAATACTAATAAAATGTAATTATGCTGTCCAGAATAGTGAATTTAATATTTTTCCAATAGTTTGCACCATTCAATCAGAATTTAAAAAACATACAATTTTCTTAATCGTACCACTTAGAAAATGTCATATCAACAATCAAATATAGCTGCAAGACATAGATGAAATTCAGATGATGCAAAATATATAAACCTGAAATATAAAATTACTGATAAGCACAACAGTACATGTATAGTACACCGTCCACAAGCAATTTCAGAATTATGAGCATTCTAATATAGCCACGGTCTCCTTAGCATGTACAAAACATCCACACAAAAGAAGTTGGCAATACTAGTCTATCCTTGACACATGTAAATACTCCAACCCCTTCTACCACAATACTAGTCTAGCCTTGGCATGTACAAAACATCCACGCAAAAGAAGTCAATAATGAAGATGTCCACATAATGAAATCATCACGCTATCATCATTTGCAAAATAAGGACGATCACAGAAGCTCGATAACTCGATACCTGGTTAAACAAAAGAATGCTCAATTATGCAAGAATAAAATCCATATATTTACAATAAAGCTAAATCAACAGCTACAAGAACTAGTAAATTTACAGGCTAAAAAGGTATGTTCAACACATACAAAAGAGCGAGAATCAGTTATGACATTGGAGAATTGCAAATAGGCGGATACACAATAAGAATTGTTTTTAAAAATAAGAAAAGAATAAGATTAACCATATAATAGAGATATCATCTTTGCACAAAATACCATACCTATAATAATGTAATAATTGTTAGCAAATATTCTTTACACACTAAAGCAAGAAAATGTCATAAATATAGCCAACTAAGCTCACCTCCGGATATGTGTTAAATGCTCCATCCTTTCAAATTCAAAGAGATCTTAGAATACATCTAATGAGAGTTATGCTTTGAATGCATAAATGCATCCCATACCGCACTCGGGGCATCTCATTATCTGCAACAACATTGTATTGTAGTGAATTTGATCTGACACTATAAAAATAGCACTAGTATTACCAATAACATGTTTGAACATATCAAATGGAAAAGAATTTCATCAATGGTATAGAACATTGCTTTTGTTGGGATGTGCAAAAAGCGGAAAATATATTAGCAACTCGAAGTGCATCCAAGAATGAGATACCTTGTCAAAAGAAGCTAGCTCTGTCCCAAAGAACCAATTGTTCTTGAGGTTACGGCAAGCTTTGGTCTTTGACATATTATTCTACAACACAACACGCAAATAAATAGTATAACATAAAAATTATTTACACAATTGGCAAATAAAGTGCATATCCACTAAGTGATATCGATACATTGGAAGGTCACGCTTACTCACTTTGTCAAACATATATCAAACATCCCAAAGGAGCAAAATCTAGTGCATATATCAAAAAGCACAAAGCATATATCAAAAACCCCATATAAATTTGAAGGTAAATTATTTGCGAAATACAAAGCACAAAATGAAAATCTCATGTGTCATTTTGGTTCTTAACCATCGTGCGGCAATCAATCAAACGATGTTACTCACTTTGTTCTTGCTTACCAGGGCACACAATACTAACTCCTCCTTTCAATAATGATTGTAAAACAAATAGTTGACAATACTTACAATTAAAAATAACACTAAATCTAACACATCTAATTCAAATCATGCACACGGTTGACATGTATACCTCGCTGTACCCTCTGCGACACAGCGTGGATCGAATCAAGCTACCCCCTTCTTTGCTTTGCACATCAAACCACAACACCCATCAACAAAAGCTACAAGGGACTCAATCAAACAATGATATGAACCAAAGCACAGGGAAGAATTGTTACCATTTCACACCATTTCATACGTCTGGTCAACTCCTTCACCCCCTGTCTTTTCATCTCTTCATGAGCATTCCCCTCCTCTGCAATGCATTCTGAATCGTTAACTCCAATATTGAGTTCAGTTCAGTTTTCGATATTGAGTTTTGGCTTCTGCAACTATAGAGAGATTGACGATTTTGTGATCAAAAAGCAGTGTGTTGTTCAAGTAAAGGGGGAGAAGGCAACTGCAAATGCTTTGCCTGTGAGGAAGGGAGTCAGGAAGCATTATGCCAACGAGCAGCAGAAGTGGATGAGGACCTGTACAAGATCTCCCCAAAGCTATTTTGCAAGATGAAGAAGGCAAGTAATAGTAGTACCCTGTGCGGTTGTCTGAGAGGATGGGGATGACGGCGCTAGTGTGGTCGTCCGAGATGAGTGCGCACCACACGGAGGGCCCAACGCCGCCGCCCACCACGATGTAGTCTCGCGGACACCCGTAGCGCGGGCTACAGCCTCGGCGCGTCCTCCACTCACGACATCGCGACGTGGTGAGGTGGGGCCACACGGGGTGCTGTTGAAGGCTGCTGGTGGCGCGGTCGTGGCGGTGGCCATGGTGACGGGGGGAGGAGGGGTGGCACTGGGAGGAGGGACGACCAGGGGGGAGGGGCGTCACTGGGACGAGGGATGGCCAGGGAGGTGGGGCAGCGCGTGGGGTGGGGCGGTGCTGGAAGGTGAGGCAGCCAGGGAGGTGGGGCGGCGGCTGGAAGGTGAGGGCGCTAGGAGAGGTGGGGCGGCCGGGGAGGTGGGTGGTCGCGAAGGAACCAGGGAATTTGGGGATAAGGTTTTTTTAGAGGAAGCGGTGGTCCGGAAGGTCTTGGCGTCTTGGTCCTCAAATTTTTCAGCCACGCGCCAAAGGTTCTATTATTCCCGACAGATACATTGACCTAGTGGATTTTTTTAGGGCATATGTATTGTAGGCAAATTTCTATTATCCCTGGCAGATAAGTTGTTCTAAATAATAATTATTGTCGGCAGATAACGAGACCCTTAATCTTTTGGATATTCCTGGCACATGTTTTGCCACTCATCCTATTTTTTCCCGGCAAATTATTGCCCTTAATACTATGCTATGGTGTAGTGGCATTACATGATACATGCGCAGGTTTCTTGCAATCGGGATGAAAGAGGAGAGGGTATTATCACATGTACCCAATCAAATAGGATATTCTTTGTTAATTTATCAGTTTGATGTGAATGATATTCTTTAATACTGTATTGCACTACATGTTAGATAAGCTTGTACATGAACCAACTGAGGAAAATACGTGGCATGCAGATCATATAACAATGTACTGTGGTCTCTGACTCATGTGCGTTTCGAAGGCTACGATATGTTAATATGATCTGCATGCCACATATTTCCCTCAGTTGGTTCATGTACAAGTCTATCTAGCATGTGGTACAATACAGTATTAAAGAATACGATCCACATTGAACCGATAGATTAACAAAGAATATCATATTTAACAATGTTATTCATGAGGGCAGTTTGATTCATCATCTATACAATGATGTCTGCAACTAGTCTCCGCGGCACCATAGCCATTGTCCCTTGTCTCAGGGCTGCCCATGGTGGCGGCGAGTATCGAAGTCGTCCATGTCTTGCGATTCTATGATGTAAGTGGATCGTACAATAACAAACATAACAAGGATGTAAATTGTATATAACTCGCGTCTTTAATACGGAGTATGCCCGGGTGACTAGATACGCTATGATGTTAGCCGGTCTTAGTCGAAGGAGCCTTCCCCTTGTCATGGGACTCCCTACGTCGGTGTCGTATGTTGAAGTCGTTGATGTCCTACAATTCCATGATCACTACTACGGAAAAGGTCTTTACATACGGTTCAAAAACGTCATTACAGACAGTTTCCGGAGCCGTCTGAGTTTATGGGTCAGTGATGACATGAGGTCATCACAGATGGTTTTGGAACCGTCTGTGATGCATGCTATCATAGACGGTTAGTAACTCAAAACCGTCTGTGATATATGACTATCATAGACGGTTTGTATCTAGAACCGCTCATGATAATTATCTATCACGCTGCGGTTCGTGTTTAGAACCATCTGTGATATATACATAAAACCTCAAGCAATATTTGCTTGTGCCTTTAAAACTATATATATATATATATATATATATATATATATATATATATATATATATATATATATATATATATATGATTTATAGCAACCCTAGCCACTTTCAAGAGCATGGACATCAGTCGTGAGGGAGGATGACCACAGTGCCACGAGCAACCTCTCATCGATGTTGCAAGTTCAAGATTCCTGAGGCTACAAGAGCGGGTGGACATACAATTACATGGATGTCGTGCTTTCTAGATAGGTACTTCTTGGACTTGGCATCAAGGAATGGTTGTGGCACTGCGTTGATCCTCCTCACGCACCCACATGGGACCAGGGCCGGGGAGTATATACTATATATATATATATATATATATATATATATATATATATATATATATATATATATATATATATATATATATATATATATATATATATATATATAAAGCCGATTTTAAAGGCACAAGACTGCTATCGCTGGAGGTTTTATAGAGAAGAGATCGAGAATAGAATGGTAGGATGTATACGTGCACTCGGGACGCAAGGAGGAGAACTTGACACAGGACACAAATATGAAAAGTTAATTGCAACCAAACCCCATCCAAACCACATCGATCCCATGTAAGCTAACCAAGCACAAAGAATCCAAGATCAATAACCCTCAAGACCCATCGAGAGCATTAACCAAACCACCATTTTGCCCCATTCATTTTTGTCAATCTGAACCCACATCATGAGCTAAACAAGATGCACAAAATGCACATACACCAATAGCCCTCAGTTTACATCACAGAGCAAGGGGACTATTAATATGAACTAATTATCAATTCAATTTCAGCATAAGACTATTAACATCATTACATCACAGAGCAAGGTGACTATTAATATGAACTAATTATCAATTCAATTTCAGCATAAGACTATTGACATCATTGAGCATTTCAACAGCAAGACAGCAAGACCAAGGGTGTCCAAACCCACCACACCAGTGGTAGCCCTTAACATCCATCGCAGAGCACTAGCCATTTTCATCACAAAGCAAGGGGGGTAGAGACAGAGAGGGAGTAAGGTAGGGTGATACCTCGAGATAGAGCAACCACTGGCGACCCCACCAAACACAACCTCATCCATCTCCTTCCCTTGCATAAATCACACAAATATCAAGACACAACTTAAGGCTCGGGCATAAAAATCAAACTCAACAAAAGACATTAAGCTAACAGATCTAGAGGAGAATAGAGGGAGTATGGGGAAAGCAAAGCCAAGGGGCCAGGGCCCGAGCGCAGGAGGTTGAGCAGGAGAACCAAGCCATGGCGGCGCAGGCGACATGTGGGGCCAAGCCCAGTGGCTTGGGTGGCGGCGTCACCATAGTTGTGGCGCGACCACGAAATTGCACAAGACACTACTATCGTCTGAGTGTGGGTGCAAAGTCTGAGTGGTGTCATAACCGGCGGCGACGATGACGGGCCGAGGCGGCGCCGAGGTGGGGAGGAGCGGACAAGAGTAAGTGCACCGGGAGTGAGAGTTAGAAGCTATTATGGGACGTGATAAACCCTAGCGGTAGGGCTCCTATTAATAAAGAGACTTATCACAGATGGTTCCATTATGGAACCGAATCTGTGAAATGTTTTTTCTCAAGTATATTATCTTGTATATACACTTACATGACATGAAGAAATTACATGTTTATATTTCAATTTTGTCATTTAAATCTTCTTTGAAAATTTGCTTTAACTATATATATATATATATATATATATATATATATATATATATATATATTCAACATATAATTAATATAGTAACTTCACCTCCAAACTAGATTTTTTTAGATTTTGGAATTTTCATATGGCGATCGCTTCTTACAAAGATTAAAAAAGTAGAAACCTATAAATAAACAAAGTTTTTCTAGTGGTGGAGGTAGGTTGCTATCTCTGTCTTCAATACTTCGTGGCGGCAGGCGTCGGCGTCAGGCGTTCGTGATCGAGCGAAGTTTGAAATGTGTCCAACCACGATGCACTCGTTTGAGTGTCTCTGAAGACTCTCGAATCGTTGAACCAAGAAGAATTGAACCCATAGGCTCTCTTCTTTTGCTTGAGGGTCTCGGCACAGTCGGCTCGGTGCGCCTCGTCACCTCGATTAAAGATTCAAGTGATGGCAAGCCTCTTGGAGGCGTGCAGCGTCGTTGTGGAGGACCACGTTGATGATCGGTAAACTCGCCGAAGTGGGGATCACGGGAAGGCGCGGGCGGAGGAGGATGTCAAGACGGCGAAGGTGGCCGCCACTGCTCCGGCAAATTCTCGAGAGGAGTGAAGACATCGCTGAAGCAGTGTTCTTTCAAAGACAGTTCAACGTCTGTGAGAGAGGTGCTCGTCTGACAAAGGCGGTGTAGGCCATCAATGCCGACGACAAGGAAGCGAAGATGCAACCATTTACGTTTTTTATAAGTACTAGATCTATATGTGGGGATGATCATCTTCGATGGCGGATGATCATTTTTATAAAATGAGAAATAAATTCAGAGCGTGAGACGAAGAGACGCATCGGGGAGCCGAAGTGGCATTGATGCGACGAAGAGATGCATCGGTGACGAAGAAACTCATCGGACTTCAACTGAGCGCTGTAGCAATATTATCACAGATGGTTATAACAAAAAAAAACCGTCTGTGATATGTAGTAATATCACAAACGGTTATCCGTCAGGCGATTCCTGGGGTCCTAGGGTGCCTCCTCAATAGAGTCCGATATGTAAGGTTTCCACCGCTCGAAGGTCTCGGCCCGCATCGAGTAGTTCAACATGTACTTCTGCTGGATGAATGCCCTATCGTACATCTCTGGGCCGTCGATCTACTAGAAGAAGTGGTAGCGCATCTCGGGCTGCCATTACACGGGTGAAGTTAAAATTTATGGAAATCAACGTTGGGAGTGGAAAATCGATGTGTGTGAAAGAAATACTTACGAGGTGGTGCCCGCACATGTAGGACGCCCGGGTGGAGGTGTCTGGGTGTGTGGACTGAATGATCTCCGTCAGCTCGCCACACACACTGTGGGACTAGAAACCGTGGTGGTATCAGAGCATCTTTGATTAAAAAATCTAGGAATTGTAGATGTTTGACCTTTTGCGCAAGTCACTTGCGCTTTTGCAACATCCTCGCGTAGAAGTTTATCGATGAGTCTGACATATCTAGGTATCGTAAAAGTTTCATTGTACATAACAAAATAAGGTAGACAATATATTAAATTATGACATTGAAAGACGACCAAATGAGCTGGGTCTGTTGGGGCAATCCTTCATTGAGTGCACAGGGGTCTTGCATATCCTACACTTGATTGTGCATCTAATACTGGTACGTTGGCTAGCATCCATGTCATTCCAGAAGCGTTGCGTTTGCTGTCGTCCCTTCCCTGTTGTCTTCAAGGCTTTGTTCAGGCCCCATTGCACCATGTCCGGTCAAAGATTCTTGTAGTTCATATCCAAGACGTACGAATGAAACTCTGCACTCCATGTACCAAAAAGGTGCTGTATGTCGTAGTACTCGAAGATGTACGACGTAGACACCTACCTCATTTGCGCACACACCTTGTACACATGCGAGCATGGCTTGTGCAGGAGTTTAGGCTTATTTGCGAGTGCATGTCGCAAGATCACCAGTGGTGCATGCCTGTTTCCTTCCCATGCATATTTGTTGATATATTTCGCCAAATCTTATCTCATACTTCCTCCTGAGGCCATCGATCACCCGGATGTCGTGCATTCGGGCTTTCTCTATCTTTTGGTCCATGTACCTCTACATGTTCTTGGACCCTTTGCAGCTTCTTCCATCTCGTCGCAGGTTTGGGGTGGCTGTATTGACAAAATAACCAACAGTGCGAGTCCATGTCTCCTCGATGATCATGGTGTTAAGGAGGCACCGCACACCTTTGAGGACGCTGTTGTATACCTTGGACATGTTGGTCGTCATAATCTTATACCTCGCACCGTCTATGTCATAGAGAAGGGTCCATTTCTCCAATTCAAGAGCATGTCGATGAACCCACTCTGAGAAACTTATGGTACTGCTGGGTTGCTCTCCCTCCAGTACCTCCGGAGTGGACTCCCTTGTATGCCTGATAGTTCGGTGTTCGAGGTCTCTCCAGATGGACTCAAACTTTCGCCTCTGGTTCTGAAGACACAATGCCTTGAACGTCTTCACAACTTTCTGACTACAGAACAGTGTGAACAAGTTAGATGCAAGATACCTCATGCACCACCGGGTTTGCACGTCATTCCACTGGTGAGGGGGTTCTGTCCCATGATGCATGGTGTTGAGGGCCGCCAACAACCCAGCATTGCGGTCTATGATAAGGCATACGTTGTGCCGGTCTCCCACTACCGCCCGCTTCTTGTTCGCTAGGAACCACAACCAACCAGATGTGTTCTTGCTCTCCACAATGGCAAATATCACCGGAGAAGCTGGTCATTCGCATCGACCGTCACCGTAGTGAGAATGGTGCCATTGTACCTCCCCATGAGGAAAGTACCATCCATCGTGAGCAATGGATGATAGAACTTGAATCCCCAACACCTTAGGCGAAAGCCCAGAACACCCGATCCAGTATGAAGCACGTTGGGCCCTCTGTCGGCATCTTCACTCTTAAGCTTGTTTATGTACGTGCCGGTGTTTGATTTGGCAATCTGGTCCAGCAATCTCGGCACATGGTTGTACGCCTCTTCATATGTCCCGTACATGGACTCGATGACTTTCTGCTTGGCTCGTCGGACCTTGCTGTAGCTGACTGGATAGCCAACCAAATTGACGACTTCCGATATCAGCATCTTAGGGGAGATGGACACGTCCCCCGCAACTAGGTGGCTGATGAAGCTTGCCACATATGCGTAAGTCACATTCCGATGCTGCCACAGGGGCTCGCTAAGCTCGCAAATGTGGTCGGTCAGTGCCTTGACCACGGAGACCGAGCCAAAGATCTTTGCTCATTGAGCGCTGACCTTGCTAGGATAACCTTCCACTACGCACTTCACCGCATAATGTCCTGGGTTGGACCGGTGCACTCGGTACACACGGCTGATGGACAAGGCGTACCGTGCTATAGCTTGTTGCACAACCACCTTGCTAGGGAAGCGCTGCCCAACTAAGAGGGTGTCGGCATCAGACCTCCATGGAACCCTTCTTCTTGCGGCAGTACAAGGGAACACACCGTGATATCATCAAGTCTCGATGCCACGTAAGGCATCTCCGATGATACAATTCCCGGTTGGACCATTGGCCCTAGTATCGTCCTCGTTGTTACCTTTCGAGCTCGGTCGGCGTCCTCGTCTTGACTCAACCCGAGAGGTCGGTGAGATACTTGTGGCAGTCAATGCGGGCCGACCACCACAATTTCGCCCTTCATTTTGCACAAAATTATGCGCGAGTCTTCCCTCCGAGATAGCACATTCCATGCTATCGTCTTCAAACTCGGCCTGCGGTTGCCCGCTTGTAGAGGCCCCGACATCTTCAAGGTTTCCCGACGCCCTGCGTACGAAATTCACATACATCACCGGCCTCCCATAAATGGCCGCCTCGAGCTGGAAGGCAATCTACATGTACTGGTTCCATGCTACACTTCCATTCACATTGACGAGCTCCTACGCGACATTCGTGCAGGTGATCCCCTCGATCACAAGTTTCTTCGTCATTGCCTCCGTGATGAATTCTCTCTGGATAAAGCTTCAAAGCTCGTGAATATTCATCGCGTTGAGCCCCTCCGCTTGGACCACCTTGTATTGGCATCTCGACAGACCCAACTCATCAGGTCCGGCCAATATGATACCATCGCCATAAAACACTACAGAGTCTTGCATGTTCAAATTTACCTAAAGCTACAACAACCCCATCCGCGATACATGATATAACAAAACAATGACGACAAATTGCATGCAAATGATCGATTACATATGTGTAATTAAATAATTACCAACAATTTGATTACTCATCCGAAAATTAATTACAAGTAATTCATTACTACCGTGCTTACCACTATTAAACCACATGTTCATTACCACTTAATTACTTACGACTAACTAATTTGCACTAAATTAGTTACATAACTAATTGCTAGTAAACTAATTACGACTGATTAATTATCACTAAATTAATTATGAGTAGTTAATTTCCATTAATTTAATATGCCAGACTAATAACGACTAAACTAATTATAACTAATTAATTACGACTAAACTAATTACAACTAATTAATTACGGCTATTTAATTTCAACTTATTTTGAACCACTAACTAGTTCATACTGAAAATAACAAAGCCTATGAGCATTACGACTGATTAATCATCACAAAGTATCATGTACTAATAAATTACGAATACTCAGTAACTACAACTATATTACAAACGTTACAAAACAAGCTGCATTAATTACGACTAGCTGATTAAGACTGATTAACTACAACTACGGTAATAACGACAAAAAGCATCTAACAAATTACCTGCCCTTCGTGGGAAGCAATCAAAAAAAGTCGAGTGATGAGCGACGAGAAGCAATCAAACAATTACTCTCTAATTTTTTTTAATTATGTTACGTTCTCTGAGTTCTCAACGACGAACGCGAGAACGAGAAGCGAAACACAATTGAGATGAGCGATGGGCGATTGTGAGAGTTCAGTATTTATAGCCGAGCGAAGGAGGAGCCGTTGCGTTGGCGCCGGGAATTCCGGATATGTTGTCTAGGCGCAACACTGCGGGCAAAGGGGACAGCAGCGATGAGACGACAGATGTGCAGAGGAGGGAGACCGGGCGGTGGGAAAGGTGGTCACCGCACGGCCACTGTGTGGATTCTCCTCCACCGCACAGCCACCGTGTGGCCGCCTCCTCCACCGCAGAGTGGTCATGCAGTTTTTCTTCTCCACCGCACGGTGACCATGAAGCTTCACCGTATTGTCCTCGTGCGGCACAACGCCATTTTTGAAAAAAAAAAACGAACGACGACGTGGAAGTGCTCGTATCTCTACCCTAGCCAATTAACTGCCAGTAGGTCAAGAAGTGAGAGAAGACAGATATTGTGCCCTTTTTTTGGCACAAAAAGATTGTGGCCTTTTTTCCTTCCACCATTCTGCCTTTGACCTTTATTATGGCTGTCAAATCTAACTTCAACTTGAGCGTACGAGTTTATAAGCTGAAGACAAGGCTACATTTGGAACATAGAAATTCCGCAAAAGTTTTGTAGGGAGTAAACGTTCTCTTACTGAAGTTAGGACTTCATGCTAAATTTCTATGAAAATCTGACGTTCCAAACAAGGCTCATTTCTTTGGCTCATCATGCGTATCAGTTTTGTAGCAGAAGTCTCGGATAATCTGAGGCCGCCGGTACGAGGGACGTTCCTACAAACTGAAGCTGACTTATGGCTCGGCAAACATCACTACTACTTTCTACCAAAGTGACTTACAGAAAGGAATTCAATTAGAACATGTACTCTATGTGCAGAAGCAGGGCAACGTCGAATGGCTTTCACGCTGCAGTAGGCTCGTGGAGTGCAAGGGCACGTACAACGGTTATCTATAGTACCTCTTCATATCAACTATAAACAGTATTAAAGATAACTTTTACAATATGTTATATTTTTACATGTATCTATAGATAGATAGCTACTTCATATATAATATGTCTTATTTCTTATGTTACAGTCGACTATTGCATGAGTGACGACTCAATTTTCTATGCTCTTCCTCTCTCATCCACATCATTTCGTATCATACGTGACATAATTTTTTATTATTTAATCCTTTTAAAGTTATTTTAAAGATAACATATTCCTAACTTCATTTTCTATTATGACCCCTTTGGTCATACCATGACCCGTGACGTGACCAAACTGTGTTGTCATGCCACTCTTCTTGGTGTGACAGGATTTAGCCCCAAAACGGACATGTCCAAAGGGATTGGTAGTGTGACAAATAGTTTGATGGCGCGTTGGTGGCGGTAAAGCATAGTTTAATCACGCCACGGATCATGGCGTGATCAAAGGGATTAGAATTAAAAATAAAATGAAAAAAAGCCTATCTTTAAAATAACTTTTTAAAAAAGATTAAAAAAAAAAGACTCTACTTGATAATGCTTATAGATAGTTGACGTAACGCTATTGTATATGCTTTAATGTACACAGCTGCGAGGACCCGATGGCAAAAAAGGAAATTAAATGTGGAAGGAAAAAGCAGTTGAGGATGCGATAGATAGGTCATACACGACAGCCAAGTGCAGAGGTGGACTTGCCGAACGAAGCGCTACAAGAATACGAGATGACGATGATCGCTTCGATCGGTGGTATGCCCCATCTCCCCGGAGACCACGATGTGCAATGTAATTTATGGTGAGTTGGTGGTGGCTGATTCGTCTCCATTTTTCCTTTTTATCCCTTGCAAGCGTCTCCATTTTCCTTTTTATTCCATGCAACGCGACGCGCAAGTGCCAATTCATGATACGCAACTTCTGTTGGGATTGGTTGGTGCAGAAAGTCATTGATCTGCGTACTATTTCCTCTCGAAGCACACTTTACATTGCCAGGACATGCAGAAGCCGGAAACACTACGGCACTACGCGTATAGATATTACTTCCTCTGTTCAATATACGAAGTTTTAAATATCGTCACGTCTTTAACATACAATTTTAACTGTTATTTATTATATAAATATGTTCATAAAATAATATAAAATTATTATATTATAAAATTATTTTTCATAACTAATCTAATGATATTATTTTCACGTGATCAATACAAATAATTTTTTTTATATTACTGATCAAAGTTAAGAAATATTGATAACACGCTTTCTAAAATGTCATAATTTTGTGAATAGAGGGAGTATCGTATTAGAGAGAAATCTATTGCTCGCATGAAATGTGTATGCATAATGAAATAGAGTAGGGTCATGTACTGTAAGCTTCGTCGTCCACATGCAATCTTGCATAATGTAATCGCTTTTCTCAACAAAAAAAAGGTCGACTACATCGTCAGCTCAAGTATGGCAAGGAATAAATGCATCAGCCAACTGTACAGACCTGTAAGTCGGTTTCTCCACCATAAAGGAGAAAAGGAAAGAACATGGTAGGAAGAGAGAAAAAAAAGTGCTGCTGTTTTAGATTTATGAACTTCGTTGCCTAGTACGAAAACTAAAGTGCAGCAGACAAGTACATCACTGAAAAGGAAAAAAATCTATTTTTCAACCTTAAACTATTGATCGAGTCCAATTTTCAACCTCTAACTTTAAAATCGTCTAAAACACAACATCCAACACTCAAAACCGTTCATTTTAATTCGCCCTTCGGCCCTTTCCGCCCCCGGTTTTCGCTGACGTGTCCATTTTCTATTGACATGGCATTCAAGTAGAGCTGATGTGGCACTCTTTTCACTTAATTAACTTAATTGCAGTATTATTTGAGCGGGCCCGGCTATCATACACACAGAAGATAGGGAAAGAAGGTGGAGGTAGACATAGGCGAGACAGGGGAGGCGTGTGGCAGTTGTTCTAGTGCCTCGCCCGTGGCGGTAGGGCGAAAACGAGGTGACAACGACTAAAAAATGGGTTGTTGGGAGGGAGCGGAAGCTAGGGGAGGTGGTGGCGCAATTGAAGGCGCATTGGCGTGTGCTCGTGGAGGCGTGCACACGATCATGTGATGCGGTCGGACTTGGGGGAGGGGAGAGGCATCGGTCGGGGATATAGAGGGGCAAAACGGAGAGGCGAACAACAATCTACGAAGAGAGAGCTCACGAGTGTGGATGCTGAGGTCAGGAATGCTCTAGGGTTACCAGGCAATGGTGACCTGTGGTAGGGACTAGAACTCGTCATGGTGGTAGTGCCCTGGAAGGGGAGAGCCAAAATCAGAGGATGGGAGAGGAATAGGAAAGCTAGGTGGTGGTTGAGGAGAAAGGAATTGGCTTGGAGTTCACCTGAGGAGGAATGGTGTCAGTGACGGCGGGCTCTGCAGGAATTGGGGAAGAAGGCGGTGGCTGCGAGCTCCTGCGGAGGAAACGCGAAATTGATTTAGGGGAAATGAAGAGGATCGCCTAGAACACTATGTGATCTGAATGGGTTTGAGAAATCTGACTGATTTAAACCAGAGAGGCTGAGTTGCGGTGGTCATCACTCAAGGACGATGACGACTGTGGTGGAGATAGGCACAAGCTTCCATGCCGGCGTTCACATTAGTGTTGTTGATTGCATCTACCCTTAATGCCATTGAGATGGAGCCAGGCCTGTCACATCCCCCAAATTAATAAAGAGGATTACTATGCATCTCATGAGCATGCATCATTGTTTTCAAACTTTTGCATTATATGTTGCACTTGGAAAATCTCAAAAAGGAATTAAACTTACACTTCAAATTGAATTACCAAAAGAAGCCAGTAACAAAATTTATGCTCATCCCTGAAAATAATTTATTCAAATACTATATTAATTATAATGAATTAATATAATTTTTCCCAAATTTTGGGACTGGTTTAAACCCTAAGAAAATTCAAACTCAATTTAATAACTTACACTAAGTTTGAATTTAAATTATACAAATTATATCATGAACAGTAGGGTTCAATAATTTTTATGGACACTAGACCTTTCCAGGAACACCTGTAAATTATTTCAGATTTTATAGAATTTTATTTCTATTTTTAGAGCCTCGATCAAACATCTTTGTTTCTTGGTCAAATCTGAATTCAAAATCCCTAGCACTATTCGTTGGGTTCAAACCGAGCTTGAGTCCGACCGAGACAACGATCTTGGTCGCACCGCACCCATTCACTACTGTGCCTCTGACCGAGCGGGCCTACCTGGCAGGGGTGTCTTCAACCTCGGGTCAGACGCGGCGCAGCACGCGCCGCCACGATCTGCCAGAGGTTCCGTCGTATGAGCGAGAAGGAGGCCATAAGCTCCTCCCGATCCCCGTAAGCGCCATGACAGTGCATTTTCTTTCTCCTTCAAAGACTGCTTCTATTTTTGCTAACCCGAGCCCTCCGCTGAGTGTAGCTCGTGGAACGCACCTTGTCCCTTCGTCACGCAGGCGCTCTGGAGGTGACAGAACCATCGCGCCAAGCCGACTTCCCCTCCGGTGAGCCTCGAGCCCTCTAACCATGTCTAGGAGCTCCGTGTTGCCCCTTTGAGAGCTCCCACCAATTTAATTGGTCTTTGGTGCAGGGAATCGTCCCCTCGGCTTTCGTCTTCCTCATCTGCGGTGACTCACTGCCGCTGAGCATTTGGTCCACTTTGGTGAGCCTCCTCCCTTAGGTATGCATCCGTTAGGTTCCAGGGGTCTTGCTCGTTCTCATCTAAGCTCCTTGCCCCTTCTGGTTGTCGACTTCACCGTCGTCAAGGAGCCGCCGCCGCCATCGTCGTGGACCGACCGCCCTCGATCTCCTCATTGTCAATCGCGCCAGCACTCGAGGTAAGCTCTTGAGCCGACCGCACCCCTTCCTGAGCCTCCTCTCGGGCTCTACCGTTCCCTCCACGGGGACGGCCATGGCGCCGCCGCTTCGGGTGGTAGTCCAGTGAGCTCCGGCGACCTTTGGGCTTCGCGTTTGTGTCGTTGGGTTTGCCAAGGGCCTGGTCACCTCATGGGGAGCCTCACGGTCCCAGGGCGCCACCGCCGCACCGGCAACCTCACCGCTGCGCGCGAGCTCCATTGCGTTGTCGGAACATCCGACAACCCCTGTAGCAATCTCATTAGGATTTAAATCGATGATTAGCTGTTAATGACGAAGATCACTGTCGAAAATCGGGTTTAAATTGAGTAATGGCTGGCCTAGTGCGTATGACATGTGGGCCCATGGCCAGTTTAGTGTAGCGTAAATTGTGTTATGCGTTTTCCCTTAAGGAAAGCGATTCATAAAAGCTTAAGTAAAAAGTACATATTGGTATTAGGAAAACGCATTTTCTAGAATACGTCTTCATTCACAGCTGGGCTGGGTCAATTTGGACCGAGTCAATAGTTGAACCGGGGCCCCACTGAACAGTGACCGTGGCTAGAGTAGCCCCCAGTAAGAAAAGTAATAAAGACTTTAGAAAATTCGAAATCCAATTCTTTACACACTGAAAAATATGTATAACTTCAAAAATACATAACTAATTCATCTCAACTCCAAAATGGATGAAACCACTTCTAATAATTTTCATTGTTAATGAACTTCATATTAAAATTAGTTTCAAACATGTCCTTGTAACAGAGAAGGTAGTTTTGGAAAATGATCTATTAACTCCATTATTTTTACAAAAGAAAAAAGTCGATAACTTTAGAAATTCATAACTAAATCATAAAAACTCCAAATGAGGTAAACTCAACTGTTTTGGACTTGTATTAATATTCCCTATTTATCCATATAATCCTTTGTCCCACTACTATTCTATAAATTTTAGCCAAATAATTAAATTCGGTGAATAGTAATAGATTGCAATTAAATTGGATTTTCCAGCAAACTGAAATTCAAACCATCATAACTCTCACATACTAAATCCAAATGGAATAATTCTTTCATATAAATTCATATAAAATCATGAATTAGTTACTGTATAAAAATCATGCATTTTTGAGCATTTTGAATTTTTGGGTATTTCTCGATGTTTATTCGGTGTTGTGCTTATATAGATTCCGAGCATATCGATATTGACTTATACGCTACTGAGGGAGAGCAACTAAGCTACCAGCAAGGCAAGCATCATTTGAACTTTCTTTTGCATCATATTTGATCCCAGTTTTGCTAAGTTAGTGCAATGATAATTGCTTGCATGCTATTTTGATAATGTCGCTATTTTTATGATGTGTAGATTAGTTATCTCCTATTCATTGAGGTTATCCTTGAATTATTACAGTACCACATGCTTGAGTTAGGATGGTTGAAATATATTGTTCGGGTTTGCTTAGCCATGCAAGTCTAGAATCAGTGGTGATTATTGGAATAGCCCGACAATTATGGATAAACACAACTATCATTATATGCTTTTGTTTCAAATCTTCGTATCTATTTTATGAGTTAAATTTTATCATTTTAAATGAGCTTTTGGTCTGGACAAATGATGGTTAGTGATGGTGTCTTTGTGCACGAGCTTGGGTAAGTGATGGACTTGTCCGACAATTAAGGACCGAACTTTGGGTACTGCTGTTCAAGCAAAACTCGTGCTATCACATCGGGCGATGGTATTGCTTGGTTAAATAAGGGGTGGTGTTGTTGAGTTGATGGTGGTGGTGTGAGGGCGATATGTGTTCCATCGCATATATGTTTAGTAGGGTGCCGATTGCAATTCTATAATGTGCTTGTGAGCACTATTTAACCCTTATTTAATTGGGTCAAGAGCACAACTTGCGTGCCGCTTGGTTAGTAGGCGGTATGACCTACACCTAAGCAGGATTACGTCGCGCATGGGTGATTCAACTTAATAATATCAACTTGCTGAAAAATACCGAGTCTTAATTTACGGCCAGCATACCATAGAAAGTATGCTATTTTCGGAGGCATCTGGAGGCTTACGGGCTGATCGAGTCGTGTGGGTAAAGTAGTACACCCCTGCAGGGTATAAATCTATTCGAAGTCCACGGTTATGGACGATCGCTTGAGTTTGTGGCTGCTAATTGTTAGACTTAGAATTAAAATTGTGGTTATAACTTGGTGTCGTTATGAATGGGATGTTCATGTATTTTGTTGTATCAAAGTGGACAGCCACTTTGTTATTTGTTTAATTCATTGGTTATTCAATTTACTACTTATTCACATGCTTTACTTCTACTTCAAATCTGATTTCGAAATGGCACTTGAAAAACTAGTATGTGTAGGTTGTAAATTGTTGTGTCTCTTTTGCAAAATTAAGCCAATATGAGCCATCCTTTGGAACAACCTCTAGCATAACTAATTTTTATTTGTGTAAGACTTACAGTACCTTTGTACTCAACGGATTGCTGCAATTTTAGGTGAGGAAGGGTATGAGTCAGTTGAGCTTGTTAGCGCCAATTTTGGCGATTCGACGAGTAATGCTATCTACCGGTTCTTGATAGGATATGGGCATACGCTGGTCTTTGGTTTATTTACTTGTTTCGCTGCTACTTAATACTCTTATTTGAATTTGGCATCGGCCATTTGTAATAGTTGTAGACTTTAACTACTATGTTGTATGGCTTTTGAACTATTAATGTATGATTGTTGTATGGATGTGATCAACGTTGTATGAGAGTATGAACATATTGGTCGCTGATCTTGGGAGCCAATATGAGTTCTTGCTCGTTGTTCATGGCTTCCCATTTAACTCTTTAAGTGTAGTGCTTGACTTAGTTTGGACAATCATGTAGTGCTTGCAGAGAGAGCAGTCGCGCATTGGGCTCTAGAGGAGTTAAGTTTCTCGCTTAGATGGAGTTAAGTTGGAATCTATTTACTTGAGGCTCAGAGTTATGTCTTTAAGACCATGCTTAGTCTCGGTCTTAAGGAGATAACCCGGGGGTCCTCACAAGGCCCGAGCGCGAGAGGCAGCCCATCATGAATTTGTGCTTGGTGGCACCGTCGTGGGCCACATGAGGACGCCTCCACTGGTCGACATCTCACATGCATAGGCGTCGGAGGTGGATGTGGTTGCGGGTACTAGCACTGAGTCGACATCTCGCATCCCCGTTCCGCACCCACTGGATATCCTTCTCCCTGTCTTCTGTTGCTCCTCTTGGCCGCATCGATCGTTGGCTCCCTCGGCTACGACGCTGTCCATAGTCTTACGTGAGGGCTCAAAGTCGCCGCCGCTATCTCCTCTAGGTTTTGATTTGAAGCCATCGCCTTGACCCCCCCTCTCTCTCTCTCTCTCTCTCTCTCTCTCCCTCTCCCCACCTTGTTTTCTGCTCAAGATGGAGCTTGCTAGGCTAGGCTCAAACTCGTTAGCATCCATGTTGAATCCACATTAGAGAAACTTGCCACCTTTGATCCATATGGCGGTCAAGTTAGCACAAAACCAGGCTGGTTTGGACCAAGGAGTCATGTGACCTAGTATGGACAGTTGATGGTCGTATTTCAGACGGTTTTGGAGTGCGGGTTGTTTTTGGACTCGGGCAATAGTTGAGGGTTGGAAAATGGACTTTTCCTCACTAAAAATTCTTGGAACAAATATGGAGTAGTTGACTAGCAATTGAGATTAGGGCCCGTTTGGAATGTGAAAATAGGGAAAGTAGCATCTACCCACGCAATGGATGTGGATTTTCCGTGAAATTGCCGTGGAAATCCGATATAATGAGCGGATCTTAATTCTCACTGCAATAAGGTTGGTGACAAGAGACCTTGATCGAGACACCGGACCTGATCCTTTGCCTGGCTAAACCATTCCATCAAATCTCTTCAGAACCAAAAGAATAAATCAAGGACATATTCTTCTTCTAACATCAGTTAGAATAGTTTGAAGAGAAATGCACCAGAGCGAGGACCGAGCAGCGACGATGGCCGACAAGGTCTCTTCCTCCGTCAAGGGCAGGGGAGGGGAGGCCTCCTCCTCTCGTGCGGCCACGCCGGCGGGTCTTGTCTCTAAGGGTAGTAGTGGTTCGGTGGAGCTCCTTCCGCTGTTGGAATCGGATTTGGGCTCTACAGCGATGCACACTCGGGAAGCTTCTCGAAGTTCCTCGGGTGGTCGAGGTTTCCCTTCGAGCACTAATGATCGTCGACACGTAGCTTCTATCATCGGCGTTGGGCGCGGGGAAACCAACATGTGGAGTCAAAGATCAAGGGGTGGGATGACATTGAAGGCCATAGATGGAGGGTGATTTCCACCGACAAGTTTCGTGGGCCGATTGGGCTGTCTCACAGGTTTGGCACCTCCTTATTTGACCTATATTCCTACTTCTGAGGCGGATTCCTTCGCATTCGTGGCTTTGGATTCCGAAAAGGGCTTGTTTGGGCGAGCTAGGGTTCATAGCCAGATCGAGTGAAGTGCATCGGTGGGGTGACAAATCTAGGTTGGTGAGGCGAAATCGTAGTCCTTCTCCTGTGTGTAGGTCCTTCGCTAACGTCGTGAGAGAAGGAGGGATGGATCGCGGTAGAGGAAGACCACCGCCAGGATTTGGGGACTCTTCCCACAGCTAGATTGGGGGGAAGCGTAGTGCCCCGATGAGTGGATGGAGGAGGACGATTTGCTGGCGGAGGATGAACTGCGAGCTAAGCTACGGAGAGATCAAGACTAGCAAAGGAGGTTTCAGGAAGGATATCAAGGGGATCTACAGAGATAGGGTAAAAATCAACCCCTTCCTGGTATGGATAGAAATAGATCGGATTCTCGTATTTCTAGGGTGTTAGATCGAGATCCTTTGGGTCAGTCCAAGGAATGGCAGGAGGATGCTCGAGGCAGAGAAAATCCTCTTAGAGAGGGGGGTTTTAACAAGGGGGTTCAATTCATAGGGGATTTTAGGGGTGGTTTTGGCTCTAGAGGGGGTGTGTTCCTTTCGGATTCGGGTAGATCCACATCAAAGTGGGATGAACAAGTTAGTTCTGGAAAAAGGGATGATCATCAGAAAAGTTAGGGTGAAATTGGTCCTAATACTGGGCTGTTAAGGTCTGAAGACAGAGGGACTTGCTTTCATTGCTTGCAATCGGGGCATCAATCAAGCTAGATGCACAAATCCTCCGGTGTGCTACAAATGTAAAAAGATGGTCATATGACCTCTGGTTGTCCTGATGAGAAGAAGAAGCATGGGTTGAAGCTTTTTGGTTTTGGAATTCCTGGTCAGGGCTTTTACAGTCTTTAGGCGCCTGTGCTTCAAATGGTTGAGCAACAAGCTGCCATTGGGGTTATTAGTATCAAAGAAGGGTGGCTTCTATGCAGCGTATTGAAGTTGAGTTGAAGCATCTGATCCAAGATAATTGGGACTGGAAAGTAGGAAATTTTTTGAATCAGAATATGCAATGGTTTTTCCTTCTAAGGCCATCCTAGAAACCTGGTCTAAAGTGAGAGGGGTGGAATTAGCTCTCTACTCCATTAAAGCTACAGTGGAAAATCCAAGTTAGATCCTAAGGCTTCCTCAGTTCTGGTCTCTGTGTGGGTGAAGGTTTCTGGTATTCCAATCCCTACCAAATCTGTGAAAATTGTTAAAGAATTAGCTAGTATGGTGGGAGAACCTCTTGAGGTTGATGTAATTAGTTTGATGAGAATGGATCCAGTTAGGGTTAAAGTGAATTGTAGAGATCCTTCTTGTATCAATTGTTTTATGGAGATTTTTATTAATGCTGTGGGGGTATGAAATCATATTTGAAGTAGAAGGGGTGGTAGGGAAAAAGAAAGGTTGTCCTCAGAGAGATATAGGTCATATTACCCATGATAGGATAAAAGATGATGAGGAGGAGGAGGAAGAGGAGGAGTCTAATGGGAGTACCCATAGGACAGAATGGGAAAAACTTGCAGAAAAGTTCGGACGGGAGTCTCATCAAACCTCTTATTACAAAAGTGGGGGAGGATCCAAAAAAAACAAGTCAAAACATCAAAAGGGTTCAGATTCAGGGTAAGGATATTGTGGAATTTAAGAGTGGTAGTCAAGTCCTTCTAGTGATGCCTTTGGCTTTCAGCTATCTTGTTCCTGGAAATGAAAATGAGTCAGCTAGTTTTGTGGATAGTGAGAGCACAATGGAAGGGGAGGAGGGGCTCTCTGATTGTCGGGACCGGATTTCTGAATCCGAACCTTTTATGTATTTCTGCACCAATCCCAGATCAGTAGCTAGTGCACACAGTGGAAACATTGTTGATAACCAGTTCGAATCACGAAATAACATTGATAAATAACTGAGTACCAGTCTTATGGCCACTTATTACAAAAGAGGTCCAAAGACCTTAAGTCTCACAACAGCGGAAATAAAAATAAACTCCGTGGTTGACCCATCGAATCGCCCACTGGCATTCAACTGGGGATACGCAGCCTAGTACTCCGGGAAACCTTCGTCGAAGCCGTAGGCGAAGTAGTCATAGTCGTTCTTGGCATCTTCGTAGACTTCTAAGATTTGTTGAGTGTAGCATGTGAGTACATAAAGTACTCTGCGAGTCTTGGAAAATGATGCATATGCATAGCTTTAACAATTGGGCATATAGGGTTCATTTGCACATAGTAGTATTTTAAGTTTAAACATCTTTTATAATGTTCATTTGACAAAAGATGATTAACTAGTTAAAGTAATTTAAATCGAACTCTAATGCAGGTTCCAACTACCATACATTAGTAAAGAGGCTCTAACCGCCAAGTTTTCAAGAATTGAGCTCTAGCTGCTCAACTAGCTCTAATTGCTAGAACTACAATCCAAGACTTCCAACTACTCTCAGATTCCCAAAATATTTCTTTTAAAACCAAAACTGAAATCTACCATGTGTATACGCACCTTGCCCGCCCTTGATCATGGGCACGACTATTCGAATAGTTTGTAACACTCTGCAGAGGTTGTACAGCTTGACCCACATGAGATAATCAGTTTATAATGTCCGTCTAACACATTTCCAAAGGTGTGCAACTAAATGATTATCACAAGGGCTTTACAAAACTTTATCCTAACATTAGCTCGCCCGATGAGCTTAACCCCAAGTCATGGACGTCATTTACCATCGACCTGGAGCTCACCGTTGTGGGGGATAACCTGCCTGGACTTGGACTTCTATTACCAACGCCAGCGCAAGCCCCAACAGACATGGACGTCATTTACCATCGTCTGCACTAACCCGGTAACACCTACCATCTACAGCCTGCGAGCGTAAAGCTAGAACAAAGTAAATTATTCAACCAGGTCCTTCCCATTTGGGACATGTGGTTGTACAGTTTTGCTTGGTTTGAATAAACACAAGAGTCGGTCCTTAATCGATTAGGGTGAGACAAACCAGACTCATACCACTCACCCTAGTCTAAAATATTTTCCACCATTTTTATTTTATTTCCAAATATTGACATTACCTAATGTCAAATATTTTTCAAAATTTAAAGCATACCAATATTAAAGGTTTTTCTCTCCCAAAAGTTAAACAGGAACATACAACACGTCTAAGCAATTCTACCATATCAAACTATTATGCAAAATTGTATTCAATAATGCGGACTTTCCTACGCTAGGGTTACAAAGGTGCAGGATATCAAATATCAAGGATGATAATAGCAAACTTTAGGCTTTTAACTAACAACCTACAGTTTAACTTATCATTTAAATAAATTAGCAATGTATAACTTTAAAACTGAAAACATAATTTACAAATCATAGGTTCAAAGTGGTCAAAGGAGACTCACCTTCGGTGACATTGGAGGTAAGCGCTTCCTGCTGATCTAAACTCGCGTCGGTGACGTCGGACTTTACACGCGCGAAACGGATCAAATAAATAACAGAAATTAAATAAAAACTAAAAATTATAAAATAAATACTGGAAATTAGAGGATGAATTTAGGAGGAAGAATTAATGGATTTGGAGTTTGTATGAGAGAGAATGATTTTATGGAAAAACAATTCTCAACAAAAATGTGCATGTACAAAGCACCAAGCAACCTACTAGATAAATTGCTACAGTGTTGGGATTGCAATTCGGCCAAACAGAACAGGGAGCATAGCGCATGGTTGGCGGCTGCATGGGACGGTGGAACTCAGGCGGCAGCGCCGGCGAGGGAAGGTGAGCACGGGCACGGGCATGACATGGGGATCGCGATGGTGTGGCCGGTTCGGCTCGGGAGTGACCATGAAGGTGAAGCCATGGCGGCCATTGATGACGGCGAAGATCTTGTGGTGGCGGGGCTTCTCGGCGATGAAGAAGATGAAATGAGGTGGGGGATTGGAAGAGTGATACTGGGAGCACGCTATGACGCGGTCACCTAGGTTGGCGAATCACTAGAGAGGAAGAACATCGCGAAGACGATGTCACCGGACTTCGGGAAGACACTGGGTTGCATCGCTTGATTCGGGCAAACAAAAGGGAACTAGGGAGTGGTGTTTGAGGCAAAACGAAGAGGAGAGACGGGCACACGTGATGCTCACTTTATGATGCGAAGGGGATGCTTGAGATGACAGGAAACAGCCGGAGAATAAAGCTTCAATTTCGGTTTGCAAAAGATGAACGAGAAGAAATAGCCAAATTGAACGTAATTGATGTAGAAAATGTGCAATTGATGGCAAGACATCGTGGGAGAGATTAATTCGGACGTTTCTCTTCAAACGGAATCGAGTTTAATGCATAGAATGAGGAGAAAGGTGGAGTTTGGCCATTAATGGCCATGGAGCTCGGCGGGCTTGGCAGGAGCAAGGGAAGGAGAGGAGAGGGGCATCACTGTGGTGGAGGTGGAGGTGGTGTGGTAGGTGGCCGGAGGTGGCGAGGGAGGAGGTGGCGAGGTGGCGGTGGGTGGCAATGGGCATAGGTAGGGTGAGGGAAGGTGGAGGCGCTGCCATGACATGCTCTCGGGAGGAAGACAACAGAGAAAAACGATTCGGTGAAGAAGAAGATAGGAGAGAGGAAGGAATAAAGAAAGAAAATAAAAGATGAGATAATATCAAAAGAAAGAAGAAGCAACGCTGGCAACGCATGCATTGAAGGGCTTGGAGGTTAAGCGTGCTGGTTGGATAGAAGGAAATGGGTGGGTGACCGAATAGGAATTAATTTTTTTAATTATTATTATTATTATTTTTATAAAGAAAAAGAAAGAAGTGCAAAAGATAGATTGGACCAAGAAACTAGAACGATTATTTTTCTGGAGATTTGAATTTAAGTTTTCAGAATTTGGAATTTAGATTGGAAATAGAGTTTTGGAATTTGAGATTTCCTTCGAAGATACACATAAAATACAAATAAGATCCAAATAAAATCCAAACAAATTTTAATTAATTAATTTGAAATTAAATTTTTAGAGAAAGTGAATTTTGGGATGTTACACTGATAGATCTGAGGGGAGATCTTAGGAAGTTTTAAGGAGATGTCTCAGGAAACTTCTAAGGAGATTGTAGTGCATATTAATGTGTGACCTACCTTAATGTCAGCAACTCTTTGGCCATGCTTAAACTTTCCTTCCAAAGGAAGTTCTTCTGGTGAAGTAGCTTCATTGTGCCAGGATGAGGATGACAATGAGCTAGTTTATGAGAACCAAGGCACATAAAAGATGTCTATGGGGTTTAGAATTGTTGAGGATAAGAACAATTCCGAGGGTAATGTGGATAGAAATGTTTCAGATGAGGAGCCTAGTTTGTTTGATAGTAGGGACAAAGAATCTCTTGTGCTGCTTGAGGTTGAGGGATTTGCAGAAGATTGGATATTGGCTAAGAAAAAAAGGGGGGAAAAGTAAGATTAAAGAACCTCAAATGGCTACTAGGAAGAGCAACCGTATACAAGATCAAGGGATTCTCATGCAGGAGAAAGTTGACATGCTAAAGTCCATTCAAAACTTGGAATCTCAAGGTACTTATGAAAACAATCATTTTAATATTTTTAATAAAACTTATGTTAGGTATTTAGAGTCTGTGGCTGGTTCTTGCGGCATTACTTTAGGATCTCAATTTGAGAGTACTAAGGAGGTGATTTTTGCTATGCAAGCTCAGGAAATAGCTAGATGTGCCATTGCTCAAGCAGAATTGGGAAAAAGTTCGATATGGAACAAAAAAGGACAAGGAATCTATGGAAAACAAGATGGGTGATGTAGATTTATTAGATGTGATTGATAATGCTTCGAGCTAGGGGTGCTGTAAGGTTTAGAATGAGAAAAAGAGCAAGTACTAGGTCGAAGAAGGAGAAGGTTTCCTGCAGAAAGCCTGTTTTATGATATTTTTTTTGGAATATTTTAGGTCTGGGTAAACCAGCCAGGATAAGGCAACTCAAAGATCTTATTATTAAGGAGAGGTTTGATGTGGTAGGGTTGCAAGAAACCATTAAGAAGGATTTTTCTGATAAAGAGTTGGAAGATTTGGCCAGGAATGTAGATTTCTGGTGGCTATGGTCCTCTTTATTGGCCATTTGGGTGGTATTTTAATGGGGGTGAGGAGAGATGAGCTGGAAATAGAAGAGGGTGACAAAGGAAGGTTCTTTGTTGGTACGTTGTTGAGACATAGGAAGAGTAATTTCAGATGAGAAATGTTGACTATGTATGGGCCTGCTCAGCATGGTTTAAGTGAGGACTTCTTGGGGTAGCTTCATGGTAAATGTAAGTCTACAGTTCTTCCTATTGTGCTGGGGGTGATTTTAATTTGATCAGAACTGTAGAGGATAAAAGTTTTGGTAATGTTATCTATAATCTGATTGACTGTTTCAATAGTTTCATTTATGATAATGATTTGATGGAGATAGAGGGGGCTCTAGGTTTACTTGGACTAATAAGCAGTCTTGTCCCATAATGGTGGAACTTGATAGGATTTTGGTTTCCACTAGCTGGGAGCCCAGATTTCCTCTCAGCAATTCCATTAGCTTGACTAGGGTGGGATCTGATCATTGCTCAATTGTATTGGAACCTAGGGAAAACATTACAAGAGTGCCAGGGAGATTCTTTTTTTTTTTGGAAAAAATGGTTTTGTCAGGAGAATTTCCTAGAGATGGTTCAAGAGAGATGGAAGGAGATTGGTCAAAAAAATGCCTGAGCATATTTATTCTCTGGACAGATGGAATGTAATTTTGGCCTCTTTAAGATAATTTATAAAAGGATGGGGTGCCAATGTGAATGGCAAGTTTAGAAAGGAGAAGGAAGTTATACTAGATCATCTTGGTAGGGTGGATATGAAAGCAGAAGAGGTTAGTTTATGTGTTGAAGAGTGGTTAGACAGATACCAAGGTGAGAGATACATGGAAAAACTGTTTGATATAGAGGAGAAATTTTGGCAGCAAAGCGGCAATGTGAAATGGATGACTCAAGAGGATGCTAACACAAGCTACTTCCATAGTTGTGCCAATGAGAGAAGGATAATTTTTTTCATTTTTAGTCTGGAGCATGAAGGGGAGTGTTTAACATATGAAACATCCATTAGAGATCATATTTACAAGCTCTACAATGATATGTTTGGCAAGGATACACTACTAGGGAAAACCTCATCATAGACAGTTCGGAACCGTCATGATAGACGGTTTTGAACCGTCTGAATTTGTTCGTCTATGATGATATGAGGTCATCACAGATGGTTTTTGAATCGTCTGTGAAAACTCATCGCTGCAGTGCTCAAAAACTCTGTGAAAACATCATCACGAGCAGTTGCTCGACAAACGTGTTAGAACCATCTGTGGAACGTTTTCCTGAGCGGTTCTTGTTCAGAATCATCTGTGATGACGTTTCCACAGACGGTTCTTATTCAGAATCGTTTGTGATAGCCTTTTCTGTTGCAAAAAAAACCCGAAAACGGCTGCTAAAACTTCGGAGGCTGTTTTGAGGCCCGAAACGACCTTTTTTTGGAGGTTTTCACCTTGTCTGGAGTCTCCTGAGCCTCGCGAATGAATCTGATATGGACTTTATGGATTTTCAAATTGAACTTTTCGTTATCTTTCCAACAAGCTAAAGAACGTCGCAATCCGAGTTCGTATGCAAAAGTTATGGCGGTTCTATATTTTTGCCTAAACCAAATAACTCAACATGAACTACACATGCACAGAGAGCCTCCAACAATAAACCACAACATCACCCACATCGCAGTAGCATCAACTCAATCCATCACAGAGCAAGGGGGAGTAGAGAGAGTGAGGTCGTGGGAGGCCGGGCGATGAAGTGGAGGAGGCCGAGGCGAAGGTCGTGGGAGGCCAAGTGTGGCGAGGCAGGCGAGGTGGAGGAGGTCGGGCGATGGTTCGGAGGAGGCCGGTGACGATGAGGCCGGGGCGAGTTGGAGGAGGCCGCGGGCGACAAGCTCGGGGGAGGCCGGGGTACAAGGTGTGAGGAGGAGAGACGGCAGAGGAGGAGATGGAGGTATGAGGTGTGAGAAGGAGAGACGGCAGAGGCGCAAGGTTATATAAAGCGAGTTTGTTTGCCCATTATGTCCAAATTTTGTTTCCGCCCAACAATCGAGAGCGGTTCCCATTGATGTAATTATCGGTTTGTAACAGAACCGCTCGTGTTTTCACGATGGTTGTTCTCAAGAACCGCTGTGATAACGGTGATTATCGTTTTTAATAGAACTGTCGTGATCATTCTGAATGGTTCTAGTTACAAACCGCCTGTGATAACGGTGATTATTGAGCTATGATCTGAATAGCCTATACAGACGGTTTTTATTATGAACCGTCAGGATAACGTCGTGATTATCAACTTTTTAATAGAACCATCTGTGATCATCACCATTATCACAGACGGTTCATAATAGAACCGTCTGTGATAGGCTCAACCGTTCCTTTTTGTGATGAGGCGTCTGCTATTGCATGTTTTGTAGTAGTGATAGCAACCTAAATGTGAATATTGCTAAAGATTTTTGGCAGGATAGAGGTAGGATTTCTGTTGAGGACAATGATAGTTTGGTGCAGAATTTTTCAGAGGAAGAGGTCTAGAATGCTATTAAAGGTTTAAGTGGTGATTCAGCTCCGGGGCCTCATGGTTTCCCCACTTGCTTTTACAAGTCCTTTTGGGATGAAATCAAGTTATACTTTATTGAGTTGGTCAAAGATTTCTATGAGGGGAAGTTGGACTTGAAAATATTGAACTATGGAGTGATAACTTTGATCCCTAAGATCAAGGAGGTTAATTCTATCAAACAGTTTAGACCTAACTGCTTGCTGAATATCAGCTTCAAAATTATTACTAAAATGTTGGCTGTTAGATTGGGTAGAGTAGCTCATAAGATCATAAGTGAGAGTTAGACTGCTTTTATTAAAGAGAGGTGTATCCTAGATGGGGTGGTTTCTCTTCATGAACATGAAATCCTACATGAGTTGAGAGTGTCCAAGGGGAAAGGGGTGCTCCTCAAACTGGATTTTGAGAAAGCTTATGATAAAATTCAGTGAAGATTCCTAGAGGAGGTTATGAGAGGTAAAGGCTTTTCTGGTAAATGGATAAATTAGGTGATGAACTCAGTGATAGGGGGGTAAAGTGAGTATCAATGTCAATGGGTCTATTGGTCCATATTTTTCTACTCATAGAAGGTTAAGACAAGGTGACCCTTTATTTCCTCTGCTATTTAACCTGGCAGCTGATGTGTTGGCAGTAGTGATTGATAGGGCTCAGCAGAGTGGCTTGATTAAGGGGGTTATATCTAACATCATTTCTGGGGGGGGGGAGGGGGTCTCTTTGTTACAGTATGCTGATGATACTGTCCTCATGATTGAATGTACAGATAATATATATTCTCAATCTCAATTTTTTGTTGTATTGTTTTGAATGGAAAAATCAATAACCACAAGAGTGACATTTTTGTGGTAGGGGTGGACAGTTCAGAAGCTCAAAGAGTTGCAAATATGTTTAATTGCAAATTGGGTCAGTTTCCACTCACTTACTTGGGTATTTCTATTGGAGATAGAGAAGTGAAAAAGGTAGCAGGTAACATAATCAGGAAGTTGGAAAACAGACTGGACAACTGGAAAAGCATGCTTTTATCTTCTGGAGGCAGATTGATTTTAGTGAACATCTATTTGAGTAATATTCCTAATTATACTATGGGGTTTTATAGGTTGAATGAGGAGTACATAAGATAATAGACACTATTAGGTTTAAGTTTTTCTGGAAAGGAACAAGTGATAAATTTAAATATCATATGGTTAATTGGAAGGCGGTGTGTAGACCTAAAGATTTTGGAGGGTTATGGGTGATCAATACCATAGTCTTTAATGATTGTCTGTTATCTAAATGGTTTTGGAAGATGGATCAGGCTGAAGATGATCTTTGGTTTAGGATTCTGAAGGCTAAATATTTTCCTAGAGGGGATTTTCGGGACTCTAATCCTCCTAAAGGGTCCCAATTCTGGAGAAGCATTAATAAAGTGAAGCATTTGTTCTTTCAGGGGGTGATGCACAAACTAGGAGATGGGAAATCGATCTTCTTTTGGAAAGATGTGTGGATGGATAATTGCCCTTTGAAAGTTAGGTTTGTAGAGCTTTTTAAAATTTGTGTTGATCCTGCCATTTGTGTTCACAAGTGTTATAAGAATGTGGTGTGGAATATTGGCTTTGTTAGAAGTTTTGGGGTAGAAGAGGTGCATCAGTGGGAGGACTTGAAAATCATTCTGGAAGGAGTTGCTTTTAAAAGGGAGAGAGATAGGTTGAGGTGTTGTTTAGAAAATTGTGGTCAATTTTCGGTCAAATCTTTATATAGATTTACGACTTATAGGGGGATTACTAGTAAGAAGCTTCAGAAGTTATGGGCCAGTAGAATCCCTCTTAAAGTTAAAATCTTTCTTTGGTAGACGTATCAAAATAGAATTCAGATAGCTGATCAGCTTAGGGTTAGAGGCTGGAAGGGGGAGGCTAATTGTGTTTTGTGTGGGGCTTTGAGGATGCTAACCATGTGTTTTTTCGTTGTGTTCTACCAAGCTTGCTTGGTTGTGCATCAAAGAAATTCTTCTTTGGGACAGAGTTCCAGATTCTTTAAATGATTTTCATTTGCGGTGGCTTGATAAGAGCGGTGTTAATGACTATCACATTGGTTTTTTTAGTTTTGCAGCTTTATGCTGGACTCTCTGGAAATTCAGGAATAAAGGGGCGATTGTGAAGATTTTTTTTTCTAAACAACCGATTGAAGTTATGTTCAAATTTGTATCTTGTTTGCAGCGGTGGTGTATTCTACTAAAAAAAGAGGATCGGTTGAAGCTGGAAAAGATGCTGGGAGCAGTTGAAGCTTGGCTGAAGTCATTCTGTGCTCTAAGGTAGTCTTGCAGTTGGTTTTCCTTTTTGTTTTAGTGTGCTTAGTCTGGTTGTTGCGGGAGGTGGTGTTTGTTCTTGTTTGGTTGTGGTGAGATTTCTGTAATTTGGTGCTCTGCTTGTTGAGCTGGTATCCCTAGCTGGTTTCCTGCCGGTTTTTTTGTTTGTTTGTAGGTTGCACTTTTGTAAGTTTGTTCGATTAGCTTTCTATAAAAGTCGGGCCTTTTGCCTTGTTGGAAAAAAAATCAATCAACAAGAGGTCCAATCAACCTGGTGTTTCCAGAATAACCAATCAAGCAGCCGTTGATCGATGGTACAGGGTAACAAAGTATCAACTGATCATTGGTTAAATTGCAACAGCTTGTGCGAGTAAGTAAAGATTGGACCGGAGAGCTGTATCAGGGACACCCAACTTTGACATGGCGACATCAATGTCTGCGAGTGAAGTTAGCTGGTGCACGGATCAGTGCCAACGAGAAATGATTAGACAAGAACTAGAGCACACCAGTTAATGAACATCAGAACATGTAAATGAACAAGGGAAGATATACAACAATCTGGATCTGATTTTGATAATTAATGTCTAGATGTTGAGGTAATGAAGATCACGAGAAACAACTTAGAGAAAGAAATGTCAAAGTTGCAAAACAAAGACAAGACACCAGCAAGAAAAGAGGGTGGCAGATAAGCTATTGAGCGTATCAGATTGTCAGGTCTAGGCCAGCCAAGCGTGCAAGGACTTGGGCAAGGTCGGCCAATTTAAGCATAGCTTTGTTGTTTCTTCTGACAAATGAATTTCAGGGTGATGTCATAACTCATAAGAAGACAATTGTATTTCCTTGCTAGAACATCCCTATTTCTTCCGCACTGATACTGAATACCAGGCTGATTTTACAACTACTAGAGTACAAGACAGACGTACGCTTTAATTCATAACAAGACAATTGTAATGTCATGCTTGAACATCGAAACTCACCATTTCTTCTGATGAAAGAATGCCAGGATTGGTTTCACAATAGTACAAGACAAATGCATTGTCCTGCTCCAGCATGGCAACATCACTACTATTAACTATTTTTTTCTGAGAAGAGAACGGCAGGCTGATTTCAAAACTCAACTACGTTGTTTTGTCCGAACAGAACTCAGAAATACAGAGAAGAAAGAACATTGAAGGGATGCTGCTATCTGAGCTTGTGCCCATCTGCCAGCCCCTGAGCAAGGAAACCACGGCAAACTCTGGGCCACTCTTAGGGTGTGTTTGGCATCTGTACATGCATTTTTTTGCACTGTTTGGTTACCTGCACCGCGTTCGGGCCAGGCCACGCGTGCAAAAGGTCTTCCCGAGCTTGGCCCGACGGAAACGCAACGAGGCAACCTTCGCTCGTGAGCCAGGACCGTGGGATGCAGCCGTGCTCCCCACCCGCTGCATATGCATGTGTAGCACGTGCAAAGTCTAAGCGCTAGAGTTAGGGTGTGTTTGTTTCCCTGCATAAGCCTGGCTCGCATCTGTGCATACATTTTTCACACTGTTTGATTGCCTGCACCATCGTCGGGCCAGGCCACGCGCGTGCAAAAGGCCATCCCGAGCCTGGCTAGACGGAAACACGCAAGGCGACCTTCGCTCGTGAGCCAAGCCCATGGGATGCAGCCACACTCCTCATCCGCTGCATATTTGCGTGCAGCGACGTGCAAAGTCTGAGCGCTAGGGTTACTCTACACCTCCAGCCACCTCCTCATTTGCTCTCACATTCTCTCGCTTTGACCCTCGGGCTCACCGTTTGAAGGCCAGGTGAAAGGCCACACTCATCCTCACTGCTCTCACCGCTCTCTATGTCGACCTTGCTCTTGCCTCCAGAGGTAAGACCGGCGGACGGTGGTCCAATGTGCGCTTTCATTGGCGATTACTGGTACTATGGTTTTCTTCCTCCTTCTATTTCTTTGATCTGTTCGATGGGCATGGAATCGTGTAGATCTAGCTGGCACTGGTTTTCTTCCTCCTCAGTTTCATGATGAACAAGAGGTTTCTGTTTCTTTGAAATGTTCGATGGGTATAGAATCTTGTAGATCTAGCCGAGATCCTGCATTGGACCATGAACTGCCTAGGTCTATACTTCTGCAATGCTGGAATGCCTGGTCCAAATTTAGTTGATTCCACCCTTGTTAGTTCCAGATTTGAGGCATAGTCATTGCTTTAGTTGATTCCACCCTTGTTAGTTCCAGATCCAAGGCATAGTCATTGCTTTTGCTATGTAGGCCTAGATCTGTATTCTTATTTTAGTTCTTGCGTGGTGATTTGTTGAAATGATAAGGAAAAGAATATTTGCATGCTTGAATGCCTAGATCTGTAATTTCTTTAGTTGATTCCACCCTTGTTAGTTGCAAATCTGAGGCATGGTTGTTGTTTTTGCTATGTAGTACGTATGATCCACGCTTGTTAGTTCCATGAACTGCTCTAGTCATTCATGGTAATTTGCCTACTACACCTGCTTTCAATTGATTTCAGTTCTATTGTTGGTCATTCTTGGTAATCTGCATGCTTATTTCAGTTCTTGCCTGGTGATTTGTTGAAATGATAAGGAAACGAGTACTCTGATCACATGCATGTACTCTATATGCGATGTTGTTCATTTTAATCTGAAGCATCAATTTTTTTTAGCATTGCATCCTTGGTCGATGATGGTATGCCACTAGAGGAGCATCCTTAAGATGTGGCAGTCGTGGCATACATGTATGTAATCTTGCTGCATGCAACTGTGATTTCAATGACATTATGACACCACCATCATGGAATACTAATATATTGGTTATGTATTTGGTTCGTAGATGGATGACTTGGCACGTAAACAACGACTCCTAATTGTGAGGTGTGCTGGTCTAGTTGTTGCCCCGTGTGCTTACATGCTTGCCATAATTAGAAGAGCTAGAGCTAGACAGTTAGCACATGTGATTACCTATGGTCCTATGGTAGAAAGGACATAGCTCGACAATCGAACATGCAATAGATCTACAATTCAGATGGCACACATTGTTTGGAGCAGCTTAGGATGAGGAGGGCCCCCATTTTCCATGTCTGTAATTTGTTTTGTGCAAGACAGCTACTGCGAGATAACATTAATACCTATGTTGAGGAACAAGTGACCATGTTTCTCCTAGTTGTTGACCACAACCATAGGTTTAGGGCTTTGGAGCCAATATTTAGGAGATCCATTGAAACCAGAAGTTTCAAATTGTATTTATTATACATTGGCACCGGGGGACTTTGCATTGTATTGTTTGTGGGCTCAGTACATGCTCGATGAAGAATTGATGTCAAATTGAGATTGAATGCGACAATTGGATATAAATTAGTCTTGAGCTTGTAGATTATGTGTTGTTTTCTGTTGTGTTAAGTTAGGGTGTGTTTGGTTCCCTGCATAAGCCTGGCTTGCATATGTGCATGCATTTTTCGCACTATTTAGTTGTCTATTACAATTCACTATGATTCTTTAGTTGTCTATTGTAGTTCACTGTGCTTCTTTAGTTCATTGTGATTCAGTTTGGTTAATGCTTTCGGTTCACTGTAATGCATTCTGTTGCAGTCTTTTGTTCACTATTATATATTCTTTAGTTCACTGTGATTCATTTGGTTAATGCTTTCAGTTCACTGTAATGCATTTTGTTGTGGTATTTTGTTCACTGTTATATATTCATTGTTAGATATTCTTTAGTTCACTGTGATTCGGTTTGGTTAATGCTTTCAGTTCACTGTAATGCATTCTGTTGCAGTCTTATGTTCACTGTTATATATTCTTGTCACTATGATATGTTTTGTTCCTCTAAGTGACTGATTAGAAAAGCAATATTTTATTTAGAAGCTCAAGGCCTAATTTATTTTAGAATAATTGTCATATTTAATTTATGATCAAATTTTGACCCAAGTGGCGAGGAGACCAAGATCTCATCTTGAGCAATCCGACACCTGAGAGCAATAAACAAACAACCAAAACAGAGCATTATGCCAATTTTTTATGTAGTGGGTCTGCCATTAACATTTAGCTATTTAAATTGATGCTTGTCATGAACATTGAATTCTTTTTCATCTTTTGATATTAAGAAATGTTAAGATGAGAACCTTTTAGAATTCTTTTATTTCTTGAGATTATTGTATCACCAGCTTGTTCCTGTCATTTGCTTGCTGTTGTGGGAGATATGATCATGTGAATAGCACCAGAGGTAGGCCAAAAATGTATTGCAGAACTTCTCTTGCAATCTCTATCCCTGGCATTCATTAACATGTGAATAGCACCAGTGGTAGGCCAAAAATCTCACCTTTGCATCTTTCTTCATTACTAGCACTTGTTTCAACACTCTTTTTAAGTGGTGGATTGCTTGTGTTGTGCAGGTCAACTTGATGTTCTGAAGATAGGATTTCATCTGAAGCCATGGAGAAGAGCATTTTGAATAAGCTGGAGTGGAACCTGATGTTCTGAAATTGCATGTTTGTATCTGGAGCTTGGATCTATTTTACCTGTTAGACTATGATGAATATGAAGTGGTCTCTTTTACCTGTTAGACTATGATGAAGCTTGGAGCTATTTTCTTTTCTTTTTTGGGTTACTCTGTTCTCAGGAGTACTCGTCTATTCTACAACTTTGAATACCTTGGTGTAACAACTATTCATAAATATGAATTGAATTGATATTTTACATGTATTTCTTATTTCGTGTCATTTCACTTGCAAGTGTTCAACAGAAGAGTGTTGGTCAATTTCTTGTCTGTATTGGACATTTTTTTTCTGAAAACTTCACAGCAAAAATGGTATTTCATGATTGTTCTGCTACTTTGATACACCTTGGTGTGGAAAGCACCCAACTTGAAAAGTATGAACTGAACTGAAGTTATTATTTTACATTTTCTGCCGATATGGATTGAAAATTTCCAACGAAATGGTGTAGCCTTTGCGCATTCTCGTCTGTATCGGCTGCTTTCTGAAATTTACAGCCCTCAACAAAATGGTCCTAAATTTACAGCCACTTTCTGAAGTTTCCAACGAAACAGTGTAGCCTTTGCATTTCTAGAGCTGATATAGTTTTGGGAACACCAGCTAATGCCATTTCTCTTATCATGTCTTGATGTCATTAACACTTAACTACATGCCACCATATATATAACATAATCGGTGTAGTCACTTAACCTATCATTTAAAATAAACTACGCCACACAACTGACTTATTAAGGCCACTCTTTGACATAGAACATAATACTAGTTGGAGGTGGCTTATGGAGCATATAAGTTTTACAATAGCTTACAAGTTTTGTATACATATATAGCTTTCCGAGCTTATCTAAAAAGCTTTTTTGTTGGGTGACATGGCCCCAAAAAATAGCTTACCAGATAATCCTCATCTAGGCCAAACCGATCCATATAATTTGCATAAAGCAATAGTACATTCTTTCTTCAATTTTAGCTTTCAAGGGAATTTTATCACCATATGTTCATGATGATCTCAGTTGATAAAACTTTGTAGTTGAATCCAGCAAAGATAAAATTTTCTCTTAAAGTGAAAGCTACTTCACCAAAGAATTGGAAATTTTCGAATTTAAATTTATAGGTTTGCCAGCTAAATGGAGCTCGGCGATGAATTAAAATGATAATTAGCAGCGAGATGGTATGCAAGTAAGAACTATCCAGAACAAGACTGGAAGAAGCTCACTGATGGTAGGCCAGACAATCCTTCCTTCCAGGACTGCATCATGAGGCTTCACTAATTGTCCAACAGACCAACACACAATCATCTCATCATCCAGTGGCACAAAAATGGATGCTGGCATTCCTGGAGGCCTTTCTGATCTTCAACACCCTGCGCTTGAACTTGGCCTGCTCAAGGCCATCCATGGAAGGCACAATTGTCATCATCTCCAACATTGGCACATTCTTGAGCAGAAACTTAACCAGCTCTAATCCACCCTTGCTCTCATCAATGTACTCTAACCTAACTGCTCGGAGATGCCTCACCATCACCCCTTCACCACCTAGAACACCATGATACACTCCACCGTCACTACACCATCTCCGCTCGCACTGCGATGGCCGCAACAAGAATAAATCACATCATTAGCATTTGTATTGCAGTAGAATTACCAGAATAGTGAAAGTATATCTCACCACGACAGATACAGAGAGCTCTTCCACATTTGGGCAATTTGCAAGCAACGAAGCAATAGATAAAGCACCTTCTTCCCTCCTCTCGATTATGCATGCCAGCCGCCTCACCTTGTCAAGTCGCACCTTCGACCACTCCTCAGGACGTGCAAATTGCTTCAAGTTATTAACAGCTCAATAATTAGATCACCCACACACAAAATTACTTCGCCAGATCAAGAATATATGTGGTATACCTCAATGCACCAGGGCGAAAGCACGAGGCTCAGTACATTGCCAACCAAATTAAGAAGCTCTCTGAGATTAGGCTCCTGGAGCTTGACTTGTGGCATCTCAATGGCTAGAACGACTTCATCCAAAGAAACGGTGTCATCAATTATGTCTGTTTGCCATTGCACCCGAGCAGTGGAGAGTGCGCAACACCGGCATCTCAGATATGGCAACAGAAGACTGCTGCGTCCAAGAACAGTCCGTGATGGTGAGCGAGCAAAGCTGTGGCGTGCCGGCTAGGCAGTGTTAGAATTGGCTTTTATTTGCAAAGGCCCATTTATTCTTGAAATTTTAAAGTATGTATGGTTTAGTCTCTTTTGCTGACCGTGTATTTCTCTCTCTCAATCAAGTAGTCCATAAGACCAGTGAGAGTTTTCCTTAGACTACCCTTGAATATCTTCGAGAGATCCTCTTGGACCCTCTTTGGAGATTTCTTAGGATCACTCTAAGAGTGTGGTCGGAACACTGTGGTCCCAGTGAACCTCTTCGGGAGATCATCTTGGAGATTCCTTGGAGATTTCTTAGGATCACTACAAGAGAGTATGGTCGGAATCAGTAATCCCATTGGACCTCTTTGGGAGATCCTTTTGGACCTCCTTTGGAGATTTCTCTTGGACCTTTTCGGGAGATCCTCTTGGATCTCCCTTGGAGATTTCTTTGGATCACTCCAAGAGACTGTGGTCAAAATAAAGTGGTCAAACCAGAGTAATCCAAATAACGTGGTCAAAACTGTAGACCAATGGTAAAAGCTGAAGACCAACGTGTAATCAAGATATAATAAATACTTATTAATTACCATTAATTAGTTTTAAATTAGTAGTTACCAGTGTTCTAATGTGTGCTTTATTGAGTAGTTACTACAGAGTAATTGACTCAACCATTAAAATGATCTGGAGACGTCCAGACCAAGACTGAGTTTTTCCATTCCAATGATTCTTCTTCTTCCTCTCTATTCTCTTGTGCGTTGGAGGGTTGTGCTGTTAGAACCAAGCCGTCCCTTCTCCTCGGCGTGCACCGGGAAGGAGGGTGAGCGATATCTCCGAACTATTATCGCAGAGTTCACTTGTACGGGGCGGCAATAAGATTTCTAGGCAGCGCATCTGCGCGACCGCTTGCTGCACTGCGACGTCTACGATCTGCACTGCATCGAGTCCGCACTGCTTCCTGTTCTTCATCGACCTCTACTGTAAGTTGTTTGTACCACCAGTATATTCTGCTATAATTATGTTATTGAGTATGTTTAGAAGAGAAATGAGTTGTCTGCTATTGGTATTATCTTATGCATCTCTAGTTATATGTGATCTTTGTCTCATATTAAAATCTGGCCTTAAAAAGTTCTCCACTTTTCCAACAATCCAGAAACCTTATTGTGGACCTTTTTGTGATTCAGCAATAGCTGGTGTTTCTGATGCTATGAAACCTAAGAGATTTTCTGGTCAGAACTTTCATAGATGGCAAACAAGGGTCAAGTTTTGGCTCATGTCTTTGGGGTTGTGGTGGGTGATCCATACATAGTATCCAATTACGATTGAACAGACTATGCGGTTTGACACAGATAACAATACCGCCCTTGGATGCATACTGACCATACTATCCGACCAGCTCTATGATGTGTACATGGACTTCAAGTCCACCACAGAGTTGCAGGATGCACTCGAGCACAAATATGCCGAAGCTGAGGCTGGTCGGTGGCTCTATATGTGCGAGCAATTCTTCGACTACAGCATGGACGATGCTAAGTCGATAGTTGCACAGGCTCATGAGCTGGGTTGTGTTTTGCCTCCTAAGTTTGTGGCTATGTGCATTGTTGCCAAACTTCCTGCTTCATAGCAGGGTTTTGCCACTGGCTTAAAGCACAAGAGGGAAGTGATATCTATTGGGGATCTCGTTGCTGCCCTTAATGTGGAAGAAAAGGCAAGAGCAAAAGATGCACCAAGCACTTCTAGTCAGGACAATCAAATCAATGCAAATGTTATAGAGAAGAGATATGACAAGAATAACAAAGGCTTTAAACCAAAAAAGACAACTAGCATTATAAAGAAAGCTGAGAAGAAGGATATGAGGAACATAACCTGCTTTGTGTGTGGTAAAAACGGTCATATGACGAAAGACTGTCATTTCCGCAAGAGCAAGGATGGTGTATAGCCAAAGAAAAAGGTTGTCAATGTGATCATAGGCGAGGCCTCAACAGGAGGGTATGGTAATACACCTGTATTTTTAGCATGTCAATCCACTGATTGGTGGGTTGATACTGGAGCTAATGTTCACGTATGTTCTGATATTTCCTTGTTTTCTTCTTATCAGGCAACCGGGGCTTCCTTCGTCCTAATGGGAAACGAGTCGCATGCTTCTGTTCTTGGTATTGGCACGGTGGATCTAAGGCTTACTTTAAGGAAGATTGTCCACTTAAAGAACACGCAGCATGCGCCAACCATAAACAAGAACCTTGTTAGTGGTTCCCTCCTATGTAGGGATGGGTATAAGCTAGTATTTGAGTCAAATAAAATTGTATTGTCTAAGTTTGGTAACTTTGTTGGTAAAGGCTATGAGAGCGGAGTCTTGTTCGGCATGAGTAATTTAGAGTATAATCTGATTGTTGCAACTGGTTTGAATAAATGTGAGGCCAATATATGTCATTCTCGTTTTTATCATTCTAGTTTTGATAGTATTGCTAGAATGTCCAGATTAGATTTAATTTCAAAATGTGAAATTGTTAAAGGATCAAAGTGCCAAACTTGTGTGCAAGAAAAACAACCTCGAAAACCCTTTAAGGGGTTACAGGAGGAAAAGAACTTGGCACCTTTAGATCTTATCCATTCTGACTTGTGTGAGATGAATGGATTGTTGACTAAAGGAGGCAAAAGATATTTTCTAACTCTTATTGATGATGCATCACGATATTGTTATGTGTATCCACTGAAAACAAAAGATAAAGTTTTAAATTACTTTAAAATTTATAAGGCCGAGGTTGAGAACCAACTAGAAAAGAAAATTAAAAGACTTAGGTCTAATTGTGAGGAGAGTATATCTCTCATGAATTCTCTCAATTCTATGTGAACATGGAATAGTCCATGAAGTTACACCACCATACTCACCTCAATCAAACGGGGTGGCTGAGAGGAAAAAACCGGACACTAACATACTTGGTGAATGCCATGTTAGAGAGTGCCGATATGCCTAAGTTATGGTGGGGGAAGCCAACAACTTTCATTCTAAACAGAGTAATCACTAAAAGTTGTGAGATTACTCCGTATGAGGGATGGAAGGGGAGAAAACCCAATGTTAATTTTCTGCGAACTTGGGGCTATTTGGCAAAAGTCAATATACCAATGCAGAAAAAGAGAAAGCTTGGACCTAAAATAGTCGATTGTATCTTTCTGAGATATGCTCAAAACAACACGGCCTATAGATTTTTAGTAGTAAAATCAGAAACTCTTGAGATTATGGTTAACACAATAATGGAGTCCAGAGATGTGTCGTTTTTTGAGGATATTTATCCTATGAGAACTACAGCAATACTTCTTGAACCGAGGATAATCAAACTATGAATAATAGTCTTGAACCTACCACCATATCTGAACTAATGAGTGATATACCACTAGTTTGTGATAATCCTGAGGAAGATAACAATTTAGTCCAAGAGGCTCCTTGCAGGAGCAAGCGACAAAGGGTTGAGAAAACTTTTGGTAAAGACTTTATTGTATATCTCATGAATGATGTGCCAAACACTCTTTCAGAGGCTTATGCATTACCTGATGCTGAGTATTGGAAAGAAGCAGTCCATAGCGAGATGGATTCCATCATGGCTAACGGGACTTGGGAGATCACTGAACGTCCTATCGGGTGTAAACCAGTTGGATGCAAATGGATCTTTAAAAATAAAATGATGTCTGACGGTACTATTGATAAGTACAAGGCAAGACTTGTGGCCAAGGATTATACCTAGAAAGAAGGTGGGGATTATTTTGATACTTACTCTCTTGTTGCCGATTGATCACCATTCGAGTGCTCATTGCATTAGCTTCTTCCCATAGTCTACACATTCATCAAATGGATGTGAAGACGGCTTTCCTTAATGCAGAGTTAGAGGAAGAAATATATATGGAGCAACCGAATGGTTTTGTGATTTCTGGACATGAAAGTAAGGTATGCAAATTAATCAAATCCTTGTATAGTCTAAAGCAAACACCTAAATAATGGCACGAGAAATTTGATAAATCTTTAACATCTGCTGGTTTTTCTGTAAATGAGGTAGATAAGTGCGTGTGTTATCGTTATGGTGGGGGTCAAGGAGTGATTTTGTGTTTGTATATTGATGGCATACTTATATTTGGGACAAACACTTCTGTTATTAACGATGTCAAATCTTTCTTATCTAGATGCTTTGATATGAAAGACCTAGGAGAAGCATATGTTATTCTAAATATTAAATTGATCAGAAATGAGGATGGGATCACTTTGAACCAATCCCATTATGCTGAGAAAATCTTGAGCCAGTTCGGTTTTGAGAACTGCAAGATTTCCCCAACTCCTTATGATGCTAGTGTTAAGCTTCGAAAGAATAAGAGATTAGGCAAAGATCAATTGAGATATTCACAAATTATTGGATCCCTTATGTATCTATCTGGTGCCACAAGACCTGACATATCATTTACTGTGAGCAAATTAAGTCGATTTACTTTTAACCCAGGAGATGATCACTGCGAAGCACTTGAGAGAGTGTTGCACTACTTGAGAGGCACAACCTCATATGGAATTCACTATACTGGGTATCCATCTGCATTAGAAGGATATAGTGATTCAAACTGAATCTCTGATGCAGATGAGATCAAAGCTACAAGTGGGTATGTATTTATCCTTGCAGGTGTTGCCGTTTCATGGAGGTTGTGTAAACATACCATATTGACGAGGTCAACCATGAAAGCAGAACTTGTAGCACTAGAGAGCTTCTGTTAGACTTACCACTAGTTGAGAAACCAATACCGGCAATCCTAATGTACTGTGATAATCAAATAATGTTTATTAAGGTTACAAGTACTAAAAATAACATGAAATCCTCCAGACATGTGAAGCATAGGCTTAAATTTGTTAGAAAGCTGAGGAACTCTGGAGTGATTACTGTGAATTATATATGAACTGAGAAAAATCTGGTAGACCCTTTCACAAAGGGGCTAGCACGGAAGGCGATTTCTGTTGTGTCTATGGACATGGGAATGAGGCCCATTGGAGTTATAACTCAACTAGTAACCCATACCTTTTTTATCGGAGATCTCGTGACTTAGGCAATGGGAAAAACAAGTTGATGTTTGAACAAGAGAGTACGTTTTAATAAAATATGTACTCGTGTCCTGATTGATAAAGTACTCTCAACTGTATGGAAGAGGATGGCTTAAAGCCTTAATGAATTCTAGTGTCCAATGAGAGAAAAAAGTATTAGCCTGCAGGATACCTAGAATGAATACACCTACTTGAGCTTAACTGAGGTCACAGTTCATGAGAATAGGAGCATTCTCTAGAAAGCTCATAAGCAGATAAGGGAGCATGACCAAATAAAGCTCCGGTTAGGCTTGATTCTTTGACAGCCTGGTATTAGTTGAGATTTCAAGTGAAATCTAATCACGAAAGACTGTGAATTCAAGGCATAGTCCATTTATCAGTTGTGAGAAGATGAATCTTGTTATTCTAGGTGCAAGTTCAACCCGTACGGGACTTACACTGAAAGACTAGTATATTAACAACTCTTCAGCACAATAGTCTTTATCTTCCTTTGTGCTATTTGCCTTGGAATTGGTGGAGAATTGTTAGAATTGGGCCCTTATTTGTAAAGGCCTATTCATTCTTGAAATTCCAAAGCATGCATGGTTTAGTCTCTTTTGCTGATCATGCATTTCTCCCTCAATCAAGTGGTCCATAAGACCAGTGAGAGTTTTCCTTAGACCACCCTTGGACATCTTCAGGAGATCCTCTTAGACCTCCCTTGGAGGTTTCTTAGGATCACTCAAGAGAGTGTGGTCGGAACACTGTGGTCCCATTGGACCTCTTCGGGAGACCCTCTTGGACTTCCCTTGGTGATTTCTCTTGGATCTCTTCAGAGATCCTCTTGGACCTCCCTTGGAGATTTCTTAGGATCACTCCAAGAGAGTATGGTCGGAACATTGTGATCCCATTGGACCTCTTTGGGAGACCCTCTTGGACCTCCCTTGGAGATTTTTCTTGGACCTCTTTGGGAGATTCTCTTAGACCTCCATTGGAGATTTCTTTAGATCACTCCAAGAGACTGTAGTGGAACACTGTGGTCAAAATAAAGTGGTCAAACCAGAGTGATCCAAATAAAGTGGTCAAAGCTGAAGACTAACGTGTAATCAGGATATGATAAATACTGCTTAATTACCATTAATTGGTTTTGAATTAGCAGTTACTAGTGTTCTAATGTGTGCTTTATTGAGCAGTTACTAGAGAGTAATTGACTCGACCCTTAAAATGATTTGGAGACGCCCAGACCAAGACTGAGTTTTTCTATTCCAATGATTCTTCTTCTTCCTCTCTGTTCTCTTGTGCTGGAGGGTTGTGCTGTTTGAACCAAGCCGTCCCTTCTCCTCAGCGTGCACCGGGAAGGAGGGTGAGCGGTATCTCCAAACTATTGTCGCAGAGTTCACCTGCACGGGACGACAATAAGATTTCTGGGTAGCGCATCTACGTGACCGCTTGCTGCACTGCGACGTCTACGATCTGCACTACTTCTTGTTCTTCATCGACCTCTACTGTAAGTTGTTTGTACCACCAGTATCTTCTGTTATAATGATGTTATTGAGTATGTTTAGAAGAGAAATGAGTTGTCTGTTGTTGGTATCATCTTATGCATCTCTAGTTATATGTGATCTTTGTCTCATATTAAGATATGGACTTAAAAAGTTGTCCACTTTTCCAACAGGCAGAGTGCACCAATCTGGCAATGTTCAAGGATTAGGTAGCGGAGCTGTGTGCAGTGCAAGAGGCCTTCAAAGAAGTTGTCGTTGCTAGCGAGCGAAATGGAGGTGAGGTAAAGGCGCGACAAGCGGGTGAGTGGGGAGAGGGAAGGGAGCGGAAGGGCGAGTGGTCGAGGCGAAGGGTCAAGGACAAGAGGTTCATTTATGTGAGGAGGGAGGGCGGCAGGATGGCGAGGCGGGAGTGGGGGAGGTGGACTTCTAACTGTTTGACCCCGTGCACCGCGGGGACGGCTAGCTAGGAGGATAGGTGGTCGGCCGCGGAGGTAGCGAATGTCGGGTCGAAGAGGCTATCGAGCGCGAGGTGGAGGTGGCAGAGCGGGTGCTATGGGCGCTCGAGCGCGGCGATGAAGTCGAGGTCCAGCACTGGCACGGCAGCCACCGCACTGCGCCACCGGCGTGAGATGGCGGACGCGACGACCGCGGACCTGAAGGGTAGCTTGGACACAATCAACCCGAGCACCACGTCCGGGAACCCCTCGAACGGGTCACCACCACCTCCACCCTCACCGCCGCCACCGCCGTAGCCCTCGCCGATGGGGTAGGCTGCCGTGTAGGTAAGCCCAGCCGCATGGTTGTGTATCAAGTGCTTGATGCGCATGGCTCCGCTTCGCTCCCTCCGGGCCGGCTCTCGGCTCCGCAATTTGGAACTACTTTTGGAATCAGAAGACGACGTTGTTGGGAAGGGTTTTATGGCTTTTCCGCGGGTGCGAATCGTGAGGATGTGGCACCATGGGCTTAACCGTGATACTGTGTGCGAAACCTACCGCTGTCATGCCGTGCCATGGACACCTGGACGGACGTGGTGGTGGCACCGCGTCGTGCCGATGTGTGACAAAACGATGGGTCTTTGGGCTTTGCTTTTCGGATTTTTTTAATAATCTATTTTTTATTCAGAATTACAGAAATAATACTACTTTATTTTTTGTCAGAAATAATCACTTATCACTCCACGGTTGGGCGACTTGGTCTTGTTGCCCAACTGGTGAGCGACACATCTGCAAGTTGCTTAACCGTGGGGCAACTGGACATTTCGCCTCCAAGTCGCCATACGGTAGCACGACTGGAATATAGTCACCTAACGGTTGGGTGACTAGGACACCTATCTCTCAACGCTGGGCCCTAGTCGCCCAACTGTTGGGTGACTATGGGCGCTTATATACCACGCGTGCGTGGTCGCCCGTGAAACAATCGACATTTCTTCGGACAACGACGCCGAGAGGAGAGAAAGAGAGGAGAGGGAGCAAAAAAGAGAGGAGAGGAAGAGGGGGAGGGAGAAAGAAAGTGTCTTCGCATCGACGATGATGACGTTGAGTCTCTACCGTTATTTTTGTGCGTGTATTTTTGAAACCATGGTAGGTTAGCAAGCAAAATCATTTGTATTGACATATTGTTAGCAAATGAAATAATGGTAAGTTAATTAGAAAAAAAATAGATGCGTACTGTGTAGTGTCATATTATCAGTGGCGAAGCTCGAAAATTTGTGTGGGGGTGTAGCAGTGATGGTAAAGATTAGGCTATTAAGCAATTATCGGCTGAACGAATGTTAGGGTTGGGTAGACGATGCATTGTAAATATTATATTCAGATGATACTTAATGTTTATATATAATTAGTTGCGATTTTTTTTCCAATCGGGTGACTGCTTCACACATTTAGTTGTGAAAACAACTTAATTTTATGGAGTGTTGATGATAACAATTGGTAACATCGTTTAATAAGTTTTAATTATTTGTGAACATATTGTTAAAAACTTTGTAGTCATTACATAATATTTTGTCAGAAAATGGTGGTATCCATGCATACCGGGCAACCCACCTGGATAGGGTCCATGCATATTATTAATAGTTGAAAATAGCATAGTCGTAGGTTTGCATATAAAATTATGGTAGGTTACTTTCGAAAGCATGGTAGGTCATGAACAAAAAATCACTAGACTTATGCAAGAATGCAACTTATTTCTTAGAATTTCTGGAGCTACGCTATAAGTAATTGAACCCACTAATTGTGTCATAATTGCTAACTGGAAATTGATTTGCAGGTATGGCTCATGACCCTAGTGGTTCAGACTGGCATTTTGGTCTCATTGATCGGCTAGTCGACGCTAAAGACCAAGACGAGCCATTGTGTCCCGTGATCCGGCCTGTGGGGATGACGCGACTGACTTGGGGTTGGTTCGTACGTGGACACCCCGACGGGCTTGGAGACTGGACCCATGTTGGGTAGATAGGTTTGTCCACAAGCTGTGCCACTTCTTTGTGTTATATGTCCGATATGCAATTACTTATTCGTGCTTTGCAGGTTGAGCCATGCCGGTCTTCTACCTTTCACACGGATGGTGGAGGCCACCGAAGAGGACGGCGCTCCGGTCGAGGACGACGGGAGGTCCAGGCCGGTCCGGAGCGGTCACGACGGTTCCTGTTCGATCGGTCACTCCTGACAGCCCTGGTGGACCAGTGGCGGCCTGAGATGCACACCTTCCACCTCCCATTCGAGGAGATGTCCCCCACTCTACAGGATATTGTGCTGCTGCTCGGCCTGCCTATCGCAGGAGCCCCTGCCTTCCCGCTGGATGCGCCTGTCGACTGGCGCGATGTCGGGACCCAAAAATACAATTCTAGACCCTCTGTGTATACTACACTAGTCCAGATCACGCTAGTGCACACAGTGGCAGCATAAGTGAAATATCATTTCCATATACAAAGTTGACTAATAAATTGGCAAATAACAATAAATATCATAGTAAAGACCTTAAGGCTTACAATTAATGCCCCAGAAGGCAAATAGCTCAAAGAAGCTGCAGCGGAACGTAACAAAATAACTTCAGTAAAGCCCATCCATATGCCCACAGGCAATCGGCTGGGGTAGCGCGACCTAGTTCTCCACGATCCTTGAAGTAGACCTTGTTGACTGACGATTCATCCACTTCTGTTGATTGATTATAGCAAGCATGAGTACACAACCGTACTCGCAAGTCATACCACAGAATGCAATTTATAGATGATGGCTTATTCCAAAGGAATGGCTTCTGTGGTTCTTTTGCAGAAATGCAAGATTTGCACTTGAATATGAATAATAGATTGAAAGCATAATTCAAAACAAATAGACAATAATAATTTAATAGTTGTTTTCACAAAGACACATAGCCTAATCAAGTTATTTACACAACCATATGACTTAAATCACATAGCTCCCTTCCCAAGGTTTTTATGAAAATCTACCCCTCGTGTGAAATCCCCGAGCATATCCATGACCGTGGACATGGCTATTCGAATAGATTGATTAACACTCTGCAGAGTTTGTACACTTTACCCACAAGATACAATTAACTCATCATATCTGTCATGACTCGCCATACAGAAGTATGCGATTGAGCAATCATAACAAAACCTTTCAGAAACTTCATCTCAAGCATTGATACTCCCAGTGTGCTTTGTCGTCATACCAACCCTAACACAGTGCTTTGGCATAACACACACCGTTGGACAAGGACACGGCGAACCGCCTGTGATGTAACTACTTGGTAGCACACCTCCACCCAATCAACACAGTCTAACCTACAACCTGAGTAGCAATGTCAAGAATCCATAACTTACTAAGTTAGACCCGTCCCATACCAAGCATGTGGTCGCAGCTTAGGCTTAGTTCAATGGCGCACAAAGTTAAGTCCTTAATTGACCAAGGCAAGACTTCCAATTTATAACTACAAATCCCTATGCACATAGTGTTTTAATCCTATGCACACAGATCCACCAAAAGTAGCACACAATACCACTTGCCTCTGTCTAAATCCTTTCCCACCCTGTTTGTTAAGTGCAACATATGCCATATAGTACACACATTTTTATCACTTAGTTCCATAATCACTTAGTCAGGTTTATAATAGCAAATTACTTGAAATGATGACTCGTGGCATGGCTAAGCAGACTAATCGTATCTAACCAACCCACATTGGTGCTACGATAATACCAACTAAATAAACCAATCTAGGGTGACAAAAGATTATGACATAACAAATAGACAAGGTGGATGTAACAAATTGGATTAATAACTAAACCCAAAAGTATTTAAATAGATACTTAAAGTAAATGCAATAATTTGAATCAAAGTGATTTTAAAAAGCTGGGATTCAACATGATCAAAGGTATAACGTGCCTTGCTATGGTAATGATGATCTTATTTATCTTTAATCTTCTACTTCCTTGATCTTCAGCTTCTTCTTGATCAATACTTCTCTAAGTATCAACGTCTACTCACAAACAAGCACATAAACCAAATAAATAAATAAATAATAGAGACAAAACAAACTCCAAAAATTAAATAAAAAACTCAGATAAAAATATAATGAATTTAGGAATTTGAATGGACTTAATCGGAGTTCGGATGCAAAAGATATGACTCTCGGAAGAATAACATGAAATGATGAAATTGAGAGAGAAAAGAATATCCAGAGAATATTCCTTCGGATTAAATAAAATAAAAAGAATTGGATACTTACAAGTGGGGTCCACTGGTAAGTGAGAGAGAGATGAAATCAATGGGTGACATGTGGGACCGACTGGATAATTGAATTTTAAAAACTAAATTAATTTCCGAAAAGGTCAAAGAGGATGACATGTGGGCCATTGGTCCCTAGACCAAGTCCACGGGCTAGGGTTTGGGTTCATGGTAGAATCAGTCCATGGAACAGTGTACTGGCAAAAGGGGTCCATAGTCATAGGCTTGGTTCACGGTGAACCGAGTCTACACGGTGTGGTTTAGGGTTAGGATTATGCCACATGGCGCTGACACATAGGCTGACAAGGAGGCCACATGGGCTAAGGAGCTGAGGTGGCCGAGGAGTTGGAGGGTGATGTGGAAGCAACATCAACAGAGAGCAAAACAGGAGAGGAAGGAAGGGGAGCTCTGGAGCAGACAACATGGCCAGCGGCATGCTTGTGGCGGCGAAGGTGAATAGAGGCGAGGAAGGTCCGGCCAAGTAGCAAAACGAGACCCTGTGAGCACCGTGGTCTTCTGGGTAGCAATGGTGCAGTCACGTCAATGGTGAGGTGGCGACGGCGATAACAAAGACAGCGGCGAAGGCTTTGGTTGCGGTGGAAACCGGCGATTGGATGGCGCCCGAGGAAGACGAACGTGAGCACCGGATCGGCAATGACATGCACTACTAGAAATCCCTATTTCCCTAGTGAGTAATATACTAGGGAACATGTATCGCCCACATGGCAAATCGATATGGAAAATTGGTTTCCCTAGTGGCATTATTGTTAATTCAAAATTCATCCCCTACTGCTTAGCATGAACACTAGGGTACTGAATTTATTATTATTTTCTAAATATACATACATTATTCAAATACTTATTTATATTCAAAGACGCTAAATTCACATTATCACTACTATGCAAGGATAAAAAGAATGTATTTCCAATAGACTATCAAGTACCATTTGAGGCACATTTGGGTAAACATCACACTACTAAAAAGAAACACATGCTTGCACCACAAGTGCACAACACATGCATACTGAAGTACAAATGACCAGCAAGGTTTCAGACATCAAAATGCAACCCTTACATGTTAGTCATTTCATAAAAGAAGGCAACATGCACAACTTGCAACAAAAATATGCTTCCATATGTAATTAGACTATGGCTGACATTAAAATAGTGCAAGATCATCATCCAGTGGAGAAGAGTAATTCCCATCGGCACTGATAGATGCGTTAACGTAACCTCCAAACATTCCTCGAGCAATCCTATTCAATGTATCATCTAGGTTCTCTACTCCAACAGCTGAACCACTGGTACGAGGCTATATAGCAAAAAATAGTTCGAAGATCAGTAAAAAAATATGGACTAGGAGCATATTAAGGTGTGTGCAACCAGTATTAGCATGTCCAGAATATATACATGCAAAGAACATCTACAGAACATGCAAAGAAGCTCTTATAAAGTAGGCATCACGTAAGCTTTGATCACATGGATATCCATGTGTACCAAGAGGCCAGAGGCTCCTAGATACTTGAATTAGAAGAAGCCTTTTCCATTTTACTTTGGAAACTTGAAACTTGATAGCATGCATATAACTGTAAGCAGAATATATCTAAGGGACATTATCGAAAGACAAACAAGTAAACAAGTGTTGGGACACTGAAACTAGTTCAAATATCATAGAGAAGCTTATTGTGCATAATATAGCCCATAGAAAGTAAGTTAGCTAACTAGCATATACTTTAGTTTAGTCTTGATCAGTTTGTGATAATATCTCAGGACAATGAAAGAAAATAAATAGACCATGACGATGAAAAGGTTGGGCATCTTTTAGGCAAACTAGAGATGATCAGCATTCGTAATTGCACAGAATATTGTCATTCGAGCAGTGTGCACTAAGGCAATGGTGGAGTCATAAGCCAGAATTAGCAAGAAATATCCATTATATACCTCAAGAGATAGATTTAGAGAGATGACTTCAGAGAATAAATAAGCAAAGGATCTTCACTCAAAATTTTTGGAACCACCTCCACAAATATCCTGCAAACATAATATAGTGAGATCTTGCTTGAAACAGATACATAAAAGTATTACATTACTAATTTAGACAGAACACAAAGAATCCAATAGCTCTTATAACCTTGAGCTTCCAAAGAAGATTTGATATTATGTCATAGATAATTGATGGATGAATCGGCTCGAACACCAAGAAACATTGCTTCAATAGATGTAAGAAAATGAATGCTCTCCAAAGAAATCATTAACCAAATTTTAATTTTGTCAGAAAATAGATGCTATGCGCTTAAAATAGCGATAAATAATAGTTTCACTAACTAGCATGGTGCGGATATTGGAAGGAAGAAAATATTGATATATGTAACATCTCATATTTGCATCGTCGTAAAAGAGAGCAACACACTCGCCAAATTCACCTTCGACAAAGTAAATGGTTTTTTCAAGACCGAAAATGTCACCAGTAGCTTAGTGTTTGATGTCATTACACCGTGACAACATCATATGATACGTAACAAGAAAAAATATTAGTGAAAAAGGTACACAAATTTGAATTACCAGAGAAGAATTGCCCAGCTTCTTTTCTACTACATCTTGTCTCCTAGATGCAATAACCTGACATTCAAAAGGTAAATAGTGATAATAGAGTAACGAAAAGAAACACATGCAAAATTCACATTCTTAGTTTGTGCGTTCCTTACAACAATCCTTTGCTTCAATTCATCGAATAGGACCTTTTATTCTTCTACCAATTTAACTTTGGTTCAATAACTAGTTACCTAAAAACTTAATATATTAGGGAACATCAACCAAGATATTTATTCTCGCTACCAACAATGAAATGTAACCTATTTGTTGTGATGTTAGTAATCTATTTGTGGAAAATGCTACTCATATTTCAACAAATAGTAAATATATAAAATGCTAAGTAACTAATTTAAGCATCCTTAGATTTTGAGTCATATACAATCTTTGCTCAATTTATCAAATATAGTCTCAAGAAATTAAGTCAAAACACAACTCAACAAATTAAACATGAATATTTCGCTGTTTAAATGTATAGCTTTGCCATGCAATTCTTAGCACGAGAAAGTATTATATCCGCAAATTGACTCAATCCTATGCCATATAAACTATAACTTGCACACAAACAAGTGCATGAGGGTGACAGACAAAGACAATAAGACAAGTACGTACATACCTTTCACTATACCCACAATTCAAGAACAACTACACCATCCTCGCCACTCAAAGATAATGACTAGTCCGCAAGTACCAAGAGACCGCGATTGATCCACGATAACGATGCCAATCATGAAGGAGATGAGAGCTTCTTTCGTAGATGAAATTTTTGTGTCTTCGTTCTTCTCCAACTCAAGAAACAAAGCAGACACCCCGCTCCATCAACAGAACATAGCAAAAAATTATTGTTTACCTCCACAATAAACTCCATAACAAGGCACCTTTCTTGATGGCATGTATAACTCACAGATTCAAGAAGAGATCCCTATAACTAAATACTTGCAATATAATGGCAAGAGAACATTGCATTTTCTAAGTGTCACTTTTGCAAGGGGTTAAACAAGTTATATAATATAGCCATGACCCAAGAATGCAACGGAGTGTATTGTTCTTTCAAGTTGGAGAACATGTTGAAACAATGATAGGAGTTTGTTCATCCAACCAACATGTTGCTTGTCGTTAAATTTACCAAACATCACATGCAACATAAGGTCGATAATTTCAGAGGCGAAAAGCTAAAATGGAAAGAACAAGAATAACAAATAATGCCGACAATGTAATAGACTCTTGCAAGTGACATATGGATTGGGAGCGGCGGCACTGGCAAAGACCAAGCAAGTTACCAGTGAAAGTGGCGGTGGCACCAGAGTGAGGAGAGGACTGACGGCCGGGCCGAGTGAGGAGGCAGAGTTGCAGGGCAAAGAAGAAGCACCAGAGGAGCGCGGGAGGGATCGGCCGGCGGTGGCGGGACACAGCAGAGGCCGGCGGTTGAGCGTTTAGATTTAGCTTTTAGGAGGAAGAGGGGCGGCTGAGGTGGAGAGATCTCATTGGGCAAGGCGTCGGGAGCGATTGTCATGTTGGGGCCGATGGCGACGGCTCGGGGGAGGAGGAGAAGAAGAGGAGCGGGGCGGCAGCGACTTCAAGTAGGACGAAGAGGAGGAGGGGCAAGCAACTCGGGGGAGGAGGAGGGACAAACGACTCGTGGAGAAGGAGGAGGAGGCGGCACCGCCAAGGTGGAGAGACGGTGTGAGCGGCGGTGACACGGTGAAGAAGGAATTTGGGTAGGCAAGTGAACGAGGCGAGTAAGTTGAAAAAAATCTGGCGTGGTGTCAAACAGCCGAAGAAAAAAATGGCACCTAAAAAAAGGGCGCTCAGCGAAAAAAAATTGGCGCCTAAAAAAATAGCGCACAGAAAGAAAAAAATGGCACATAAAAAAAGTAGAGTACATAAAAAAAAGAGGCAAAAAAATACATTCCCTACGGTTTTGTCCATCTGAGCAGGGAAAGTTGCCACCATGGTGCTGACATGGCATAGTCTATTTCTCTCTCTATTGTCTTTCCCTAGTAATTTATGTAAGCAGTAGGGAACGATTTTGTTCCCTAGGTTTTTTTACCTCACCCCCGGGACAGATACTTTTCTTTGGATTACAATTCCACTACTAGGGAATGTTTTAAATTGTAGGGAAAACGGGGATTTCTAGTAGCGATGGGAAACGTCAGGAACAAAGGAGGTGGTCGGAGACCAAGAGAATCGACGGCGAGAAGGTAAATACCAAAGATGGCGAAGAAGCCTGGTGACGACACCTTGGTGGCTAAGAGGTCAAACCAAAAGTGGAGATTGAATAAGAATAGGATTTGGCACAAAGTGACGCGAAAGAAATAGCAAGAGGCTCACCGAAATTAGTAGATTGACGAGGACAGTGGCGACCGATGGTGATGACGAAACCAAAAAAGTCGTTCCGGTGATCCTCGGAAGAAGAGGGTGAGAGCACGGCGAAGCTCGCGTTGATGCGATCCCAATGGCGAAGACCACATGGCCGGAGGTGGACTGACGACGACGAACACCGAGGGCGAAGAAGCTTCAACCGTGGCGGCGCTTTGGCAAAAATTTGGTGAAACGAGGACGAACCCAGGGCTGGAGCTTTAGGGTTTCGGATGAGTTGAACGAGGCGATCAAATTGATGCGAAGGGATTGGTTTATATAGTGTCGGAGGTAGGGTTTCCAAAGGAGACACGGACGAGGCTTTTGGCTCGGACATGGACTCAAGGAGTCCTGAGCTAGGACGGCTGAAGAAGATAAACACGTGCTCGGTTAGCATGGGACCACCGGCAGTGTAACAAAAAGAAAAGGAAGGCAAAGCTGGCTCAGCCGGGCCTTCACACGCGAGAAACAAAGGGAGGCCAGTGCTGGCTTCGGCTATCACAACGAATAAAGAGAACATGGGCCAAGGAGGAAAATGGGCCGAAACAATGGATGGGTTGGGCTGGCAATCGGGCCAAGGGATGAAGCTGGCGGGCTGGGCCAAATGGAGGAGATGGCGGGCTGGATAGGGAAGAGAGGAATGGGTTGAAAGACAAAAGTATTGGGCCGAGCAAGGAATAGGAATGGGTCGGATTAAACGATTCAGCCCAAAGGACAAGATCTGAGATTTAAATAGTTTTCTTTTTAGAAAATGGCAAGAAATCCAAATAGCAAATAGAAAATAGCAAATGCATTTAGAAAAATTCTAGAAAAATCTAGAAAATATATCCAAGCACATAGAATCCAAATAAAATAATTTTGATAATAGTTGATGTTGATATTAATCATATTAAATTGTTTTTGATTTATGAAAGTTCCAATTAAGCTTTATTAATTCAAATAAAATTGGTGAAATTTTTCAGGGACCTAAACTACTTAAAATATTTTTGAAAAGCCAAATTTTAGGATGTTACACGTGACGCTCCTTTGGGTGTTTCGTGGGGTTCTTGCGATAGAGGCCGCCACCATCGCATTATGACTTCTAAGAGCGACAACAGCATGGCCCGCCCTTGTGGTGGCTTTCACAGTTTCGGGTACGTATGCTACCTATTTTTCTTGTTTAGCGATGCACTATCCTAGCCATATGACACTAATTATTCGTTTGTGCGTAGGTCGAGCGGATGAACTTGGAGCCCACCGACAACCAGGTGTCATGGCACCTCGAGGCGTATCTGTTGTGGCTCTTCGGTTGGGTATTGTTTACTAGCAGCTACGGTGACTTTGTCGACGCCCGCCTCATGGGGTACGCGAGGGCCATCGTCGACGGCGAGGAGCTGCACATCTGCTCGAGATCAGCTGTACTTGCAGCGACATACCGCGGCATGTGCGATGCGTGTTGTAGGATGAAGCCGGCATCTATCCTCATAGGTCGCTTCCTCCGCCGCAGTGTGTGGTCATTCGAAGCGCTTCTCCTGGACGACCCATGCCGGTAGATTCTAGTCCGCATTTGTAGACATGTATTGCTAATTCCTAAAGGCATGCATGTATCATCATTGGTTCGTTAGCTCGCTTGCCATGTAACCCCTTGTCAGATCAACTGTTGTGTTGTTATCGTTGCAACATTTCTTCAAAGTTCTCCACCGTGTATGAATTTCCTGGCGTATCGCAATATCACTTACCTTCATACTTACGAATCATTGCTACCTCTATCGCCCTCACAAAATTCTTCGTAAATTTAGCATACTAGAACAACATACGATTTATCACAAAATATTCTTATGTAGTCTAACAAATTTCAGACTTGAGATTCTACGAAAATCACAAACGGACCAACCAACCTTGTCACCACCCTTTTATTTCAAAAAAACATCTTACAACAGATTTGCTAAATGTAATACCTACGAAATGTAATTTTTATTCCCACATAATTATTCCAATCGGATTTATTAAATAGTAGAGCTACTACTTAAAATCATCTAGTGGTTGGGCGACTTGATATAAGTCGCTCAACCACTGGGCTACTTAGTCAAGTCACTCAACTACCAGGTGACTCCAACGCTTGGCGCTCTGTGATTGGGCGACTATAGCCAGTCGCCCAATGGTTGGGCGACTAGGTATAAGTCGCCCAACCAGACGGGCGATCGATGATTATTTCTGACAAAAAAATAAGGTGGTATTATTTCTGTAATTTTGAATAAAAAATAGATTATTAAAAAAAAATTATTGCTTTTCGTGCCGTGGCCGTGCGTCACGAGGGCTTTGTCAGGATCCTCTCAATTTTAGATAAACCTGGTAGGATTTCTAACAGATTTTAGATCGGACATGGAATGGGGACAGTGTTCTAACGAGAGAAAGACAATATTCCAACGTAGCCTAACTAAAGACACATAATATGCTTTTCAATCTACTTTCCATTCGCCTCGGCGATTAGGTCTTATACCTTAATGTTTTCAAGTTTTAGATCGCAGTATTACAGTGAAAGTTCAGAGTTCACTTGCCAAAACCCAAATTGACATAAAGTTATGGTAAACAGTTCGGTAAAGAAACTTTCGCATTTGAATTCTCCCGTTGGATCTCTTTAACCGCGCCCGTACACCTCATCTCCTCTGTCCCTATTGAATGAGTGAAATCGTCGAAGTGTTAGAAGTAGCGCTGACTTGCACCCTTCAGTGGAAATCTTCCTTTAGTTCTTCTCTTCTGAACTTTGGTGCCTAACAATACACCCCCCCTGAAAGAAACCTTGTCCTCAAGGTTTGAACTGAGGACATGTATTATGAATAAAAATCACATTCTCCCAAGAAGTATTCTTTGGCGACAAATTGAGCCACTGAATTAACCACTGAGTTTCCATAGAGTTTCCCCTTGGGACAATTCGCCTCCCCAAAACGGCGATGGGTTTGGTTTTTATCTTACCATCAGCGTTAACCATTGGCAGGCGGGCCAAAGGTATTGTATTCATTCCCAAGTGCTTCTTTAATTGATTGGCATGGAATACTAGATGAATCGCTGAATCTTCTGGAAGCTATAATTTATAAGCAACTCGTCCTACCTTTTCCATCACTCAAAATGGTCCATAGAACTTTGCTCATAGTTTAAGAGATTCTCTGAGACCAAATGCATTTTGCCGATACGGCTGTATCTTCAAGTATACCATATCACCCACTTGAAAGGTCCTCTCGAGTTCTCCTATTAGCATATTGTTTGACTTTGTTTTGAGACTGTTGCAGATTGAATTTCAACTCTCTCAACATTCTCTCCTTTTCCTCCACAGTCACCCTAGCTTCTTCTAAAATATTCCCAAGTAAAGACAATTCTCCCACTTGAGGGGGTGCATACCCATATAAAGCTTGAAATGGAGTCACTTTGAGAGCCATATGATATGAAGTATTGTACCACCACTCAGCCATTGCTAACCATATATACCAATCCCTAGGTTCCTGAAACACCATACTCGTCAAGTATGCTTCTAGGCATTGATTAACCCGTTCAGTTTGGCTATCGGTCTGAGGATGATAGGAGGTGCTAAATCTCAGGGATACCTTGAGTGACTTGAAGATATCTTGAAACAATTTGCTGGTAAAAATTCTATCCCAGTTAATGATGATTGCAGTAGGCATCCCATGTAGTTTGAAGATGTTCTCCCTAAATATATGTGCTACCTGTTGCACTGAATAAGGATGGGACATTCCTAGGAAATGGGCATATTTTGTCAACCTGTCCACCACTATTAAAATGACATCTCTGTTCTTTGACTTAGGTAATCCTTCAATGAAGTCCATCGTTATGTGTGTCCATGTCATTTCTGGTACAGGTAAAGGATCCAACAAGCCTAGGGAATGTACATGTTCAGACTCACTCAATTGGAAAATTGGACATTTAGAGACATATTTCTCTACTTGCCTCCTTAACTTTGGCCAATAAAATATATTTTCGATCCTGTGGTATGTTGCTCTGGAACCTGAATGTTCCCCAATGGCAGACTGGTGTAGTGATTCTATCACTTGCTGCCTCATGTTGTTTTGTTCCCCCACATAAATTCTATGTTTAAACCTAACAATTCCTCCCTCCAAGGCCAATCTAGGATCTTGATTTGTCTCAGATTGTAAGGTCTCAAGAATCTCTGCCACCTTGGAGTCTTTGACATAACTCTTCTTTATATCTTCCACCCATTCAGGCCTCACACATGTGAGTGCATTACAGTCGCCTTCTTGATTTACATTTTCAGTATCTTTTTTGGACAGCGTGTCTGCCACTGAATTTTCTCTGCTTTTTTTTGCACTCGCTGCTGTAGTCAAACTCCAGGAGCTTCAATAGCAGTTTGTGTTGGATTCCTTTAGTTAATCTCCAAGTAGTCATAAATTTCGGACTTTGCTGGTCAGTTCTTATGATTAGAGGGTTACTCCAGCAAATAATGCCTCCATTTTTTAGTGCTTCCAGGATAGCTAGTGCTTCCTTTTCGTATATTGTCTGTCTAGCAGCCTTAATTCCCAGTGATTTGCTAAAATAGGAGATGGGCCTTCCAGCTTGCATGAGAACCACTCCTATTCTAGTATTGCAAGTATGAGCTTCTATTACAAATGGCTGAGAGAAGTTAGGTAAAGCAAGTATTGGACTTGTGGTCACTATTCTTTTTAAGTTCTCAAAATCCTCCTCTTGATCTTTTCCCCATTGAAACCCATCTTTCTTGAGCATATCATGTAATGGTCTACAAATTCTTCCATAATCTTTAATGAGTCTCCTATAATAACCAGTCAGTCCAAGGAACCCTCTTAGTTTGGATACTCCATCAAGCTTCCGCCAATTGACAATATCAGTAATCTTCTTAGGATCTGTAGCCACTCCCTTTCCAGAAATAATGTGCCCCAAGTATTCTACTCTTTCTTAAGCAAATGAACACTTACTCATCTTAGCTATCAGCTTGTTATTCCTCAGAATCTCCAAAGCTTTCTTTAAGTGTAGAACATGATCATCCAAATTCTTGTTATACACCAGAATGACATCAAAGAATACCAATATAAATCTTCTCAGATGTGCAGCAAAGATGCTATTCATTAAAGCCTGGAAGGTGGCAGGGGCACTTGTGAGGCCAAAAGACATTATTGTGTACTCATAGTACCCCATATGAGTCTTGAATGCTATTTTTGTGATATCCTCCTCGGCTATTCTTATCTGGTGATAACCAGATCTGAGATCAAGCTTGCTGAAAACTATTGCTCCATGTAACTCATCCAAAAGGTCCTCAATAACTAGCATTGGGAATTTGTTTTTAATAGTTAATGCATTCAATTGTTTGTAATCCAGACATAATCTCCAACTCCCATCTTTCTTTCTCACCATTATAGCTAGGGAAGAGTAGGGATTGAGGCTAGTTCTAATCTCTTTAGACTCCAACATCTTTTGCATGATTTCCTCCATAGCCTTCTTCTGGTGATGTGTACTCTATAAGGCCTCAAATTTGGAGGAGTTTAAGTGAATATGGTGATCACAACTTCTAGTTGGAGGTAGTCCCTGAGATTCCTAGAACACATCCTCATACTAGTTCAAAGTTTGTCTAATTCTCTCAGCATATAACTCTTGATTCTTACTCTCTCCCATTTCCATTCCATGTACTTGGATTAAATATCCCATCATTTCCTTATGTAACATCTTCTATAACTTCTGATGATCTATCAAAAGTGATTTTCTAGGAACAGTGTAGTCCTTGAAGACAATAGTGCTTCCCTTTTGTGTAATTCCTAATGTTCTTTGTTTCAAATCAAGGCAAATAGAACTATGCTCATAAATACAGTCAGCTCCTAATATAATATCATAGCTCTTAAGCTTGATGAGTTTGAATGTACTGGTGAATCTAATCCCCTAAACTCTATAACATGTTGGAGCCACCATTGCATCTGAGATTAACTCACCTCCACCTACTACTGAGATTTTTCTGGCCTGGGTTGACTTCACTATGCATCCACTCTTCAGAGCAAACTCATAGCTCATGAAGTGTCAATATTGCCACTATCCACCAGGGCCACTGCTCGCTTGCCCCCTATTTGAGTGATCAGAGAAAAAGTAACAGGTCTAGTGGTTCCCTTTACAGCATGAGCAGATATTAGCATTAACTGCTCTGGGTGTCCCCCTTGTTCAGGACTAATGGGTGTTGTTTTGTAAGCTCCTTCTTATTTCTCTTCCCCCTCTTGTTCATTGGCTAATTCTTCCACCTATTCTTCTTGCAAAAATATGGATGGTTCGGCCTACTTTACATTTGTGTTGGTAATGCCAGGGTTCTTGACAATAATAGCATTTCTTCTTATCTTGCTCATTGGGTTTTTGATCATGTTTCATTATCCCCTTTTGACTATTAGCCTGAGGTCTCTTCTGCCCAGAATTTCTGAAATTATTATTGCTACTAGTATTGAACTTGTTCCTGTTGAAACTTCCTTGATTATTGATCCTTTTCGCCGCACCCGACTTCTCATAAATCCTAGCATACCAATAGGTCTCCAACATCCCTTGTGGCCTTTGTCCACTGGCATCATGTTTAATTTCCCCTCTTAGAGCCCCCAATGAAGCAACTTATTAAGAAGGCTTTCTGTTGATAAGGGTGATCTCTTTTAACCAAAGACATGCACTCTTCAAATCGGTCAATATAGTTTGATACATTTGCAAATCCTTGTTTAATATTCTGCAATTGCTCCACTCATCATGAGCATTTACTTCAGAAAATCTATCTCGAAGCATAGTACAAAACTAATTCCAATTCAGTACTTGCCATGGTACTTCAATGCCCTTGAACTAGTTAGCTGCCCTACCTTGTAGGTGTCCTGAAGCTAAATTCACCCATTGCTCCATTGGTGTTCCAGATATTTCATAGAACTTTTCACATTGCTTCAACCAACTAATAGGATCCTCTCCTGAAAACAAAGGAATCTCAAGTCTAGGCCCCTTGATAATGGCTTCAGCATAACTGGAGTTGATTTCAGGATCCCTATGGTGATTATACCTCTGAGCTTCATATATATGTACTCCTAGAAATTGTCCATTGGACCTGGCATTTAAGAACTACCCAGTAACAGGATTGTACTGATTTTGTTGGAAGAAACTATGATTCCTTCAATTCCATATGGATTACCTGGCTGAGGGTTGTTAGTGATACCCAAGGTCATTCCTTGTCCCAACCCTTGATGAAACATAGTCGCTAATGGCCTCATCTCGTTGGGAATTACTGGTGCTATAGTGTTATGTTCAATAGTAAACTGAACTGGCAAATGTTCACCAGGAATGTCCCCTTGTCCCTTTGGGTTAAAGTTTAGTCTGGGATTCTAGGGTACATGGGTTTCCCCGGCCCTCCTTTGCTCCACGGTCCCATCAACAACATCAACAGGAGGAATAAAGGTATGAGATTCTGGATTTGTTACCTTAGTGGCTGGTATTAGTGGTTTGGCAGGACATATCTTCTTTAGAAAGTTCTTGATCTCTATGGTGTCTCCCCTTAGCTCTACCAGTTCTCCTTTGATCACTTGGATCACGGGTTCTGCACCAAATTCCACCTCTCCATTTGCTAGATCACCCTTGGATTTGGTCTTAACCATCCTCTTCGCTTTTCACAAGATCGGTTTGATGGATTTTACGATCGAACCAACCTCTCCCTTCTTCCTCTTGTGAGCTTCCATCGCCACCTGCTTGCACATCGATTAGAACTGGGGATTTTAAAGTGACAAGTCACCAACCCAGTGCTCTTTGACCACAAGAACACCTCCAAGTTGCAGATCGATTTAGGTTCGGGGATTTTACGGCAGCAACTCAACTCCCCTGCCAACCTTTACCAAATCGATCCCACTCCAAGAACCATCTTGCTCTGATACCTTTGTCAGGACCCTCTCGATTTCAGAGAAATCTGATAGGATTTCTAATATATTTCATATCGGATGTGGAATGGGGAAAGTGTTCTAACGAGAGAAAGACAATATTCCTACGTAGCCTAACTAAAGACATAGAATATGCTTTTCAATCTACTTCCATTTGCCTCGATAGTCAGGTCTTATACCTAAATGCTTTCAAATTTTACGGCGTAGTATTACAGTGAAAGTTCAAAGTTCACATGCCAAAACCCAAATTGACAAAAAGTTATGGTAAACAGTTATGTAAAGAAACTTTCACATCTGAACTCTCCCGTTGGATCTCTTTTACCACGCACGTACACTTCATCTCCTCTGTCCTTGCTGACTTAGTGAAATCGTCGAAGCGTTAGAAGTAGCGCAGACTTGCGCCCTTCAATGGAAATCTCCTTCAGTTCTTCTCTTCTGAACTTCAGTGCTTGACAGTTTTTTTTTGGTTCGGCCAGCCTGTGAGGCACAGTCGAGCAGGCGTTGTGTGGAACGTGCAGCTGTGTCGCGTGCGGAGTTACTAATCGGGTTTACTTCTGGCCTTTCAGGCAGAAGGTAGAAACAGCTCCGTCGCCCACGTCGGTTTTGACGTGCTTTTGGATTGGTTTGGACTTTAGAGCAGCCAAGTGGACCATGAAGAAGTATGCAAGGTTAGATTACTATGATATAAGGATTTTTTTCTATACATCAACCGACAATTTTCTAGTCCAATATCAGTCAATTTTTTACCATTGGATTGAGATCCAACGTCCCATATCTTTTCCCTATCTTCTATATAAACCAACACCTAAACCCTAACCCCACCTCCTCCCTCCAACCACAGCCTCCCACCCTCCCCACAGGCCACCTTGACGCTGGCAAGCTCCTCCCCCTTTGCTGCCACCTCCGCTGCGACTGACCGGCACCACCCTTGCCTCCTCTTCTTCCACCGCCCCTCTGCCATCAGCGTACCTTCTTCCCTGTATCCGGTGGCTCGCCTCCACCAGATCCACTGCCCTCCTCCTTGCCCATGTCTGGTAGTGCCACCGTTGTCTGTAATATCCCAAATTTTCATTTCCAGTTAAAAATAAATTTTAATTATTTTTTGAAATTTCTAGAATTTTAAAAGCTTTTTCCTATTTATGTTAAAGCCAAAATAATTTAGTTGCAAAATTAAATACCAATGTTAAGTTAGAAATATTTTATTCAAGTCTAGAATGTCTCAGGAAATTTTTGTGAATTTTTCCATTATTTTTGGACTTTATTTACTATTTTCTAAAAGCTAAATTGATTTAACCCATTTTTGAAATCATTAAATCCAAAGAAATTCAGAAAATGCCTTTGGGCCGAATCTCTTTGGCCCAATCCTTTTTCTCATCTCACGTGCGCGGCCTAATCCCCGGCCCAACTCTGCCAACCCACTCCCTCTGCGTCACTCTCTCCCTCTCACTTATAGGTGGGACTCACCTGTAAGCCTCTCCTCCCTCCTTCTTCCTCACGAGCGCAACGCCCATGCCACCGTACGCCACATTGCCACCCACTCACCACCTCGCCACCCCTACACGCACCATGCACGCCCGACCGCCTCTTCTCATCCAGCTTCACCCTCGGCTATAAAAGCCGGCCACCAGCCCCTTGCTTCCTCTTTCCTCTCCCCTCCTCCCCCCTTTCTTTTCTTATTCAACACTAGCCACGCCGCCTCAACGCCGAACCACCGCTCCGGTGAAGCCCTTGTTACCCTAGCCTCATCACCATGTGCGCCACCTCCTCCTCATCCTATTCCCCACAACCACAACCCCTCTACCCGTCTCTAGCCACCGGAATCAAAGCTTGAAGCCACCAGAGCCCTAGCCTCGCCACCGTCAAATTCACCACCGACGTGGATGCTCCGACGCTGTCATCTACACCTATGAGTTCGCCGTCCTATGTACTACCCTATGCGCACGCTAGCATCACCGGAGGACTACTAGAACGCCGTCATCGCCTTGGACCGAATGCCTCCGCCGCCTTCTTCCTCACCGTCGATACCACACTCCTCGTCGATTTAAACCGCGGCGATAAGGCTCCCGTGCTCCTCCCCTCTCTGTTGGTACCACCCACTCGTGTCGACGTGGCGTGTAGCACCGGCGACCATGGGGACCAGAGCGCCGCCGTTCACCAGTCCGACATGGCAAGCCACGTGGTGCCAGGTCAGAGCCATGTGGCGGCCACGTAAACCCTTTTGGCCCAATCACCCCACACGTCAACAGCCATGTGGGCATTGCGCCAGCTCGTGCGCAAGCGCGCACTGTTTCATGAGCCGCGTTCACCGTAGATCAAAACACAATCGTGGATTGGGTTCATGGACCCTGGGCCCACCTATCATAAACCGAATGGGATTTCCAGTAGGAAAATAATTCAACAAAAATCTGAAAACGTCCGCTGATGTCATGCTTCCATCATAATTAGAATTTCCTTTAGGAAAATATATCATATAATTCTGAAAATGGAATTTAGGTTAATTTCTTTAGATTTAAATCTTTCAAGGACTCGTTCTCCTTCATACGCGCTCCGATTCCAGTTATTCAAATTTCTAAATTCGTCTAAAATAAATATCTAGCTATCTACACTAGAATTATTCAATTTGGAGTTCATTTGAATTTATTTGAATATTATTTTAATTTGGCTCATTTTCGCATATAGGTTTTGACAACTCCGGAGAAACTGATCTTTTTGAAGAATTAGATCCTCAAGCATATGAGCAAGACAAGTTACATCATTTGATCATATTTGAATTCCAGTATGTTAAATTATTTAAATTCTATTTTAAACTATTACTGCATGCTTATTTATACTCAGTTATTTAAATTCCTATTTTAAATTATAGCTATTCCCAATACCTTTGTATAGCCAAATTTTGCTATTGAATTAGCCATTCCTTGATACCATAGTTAAAATCTGGTTGGTACATTAGTATGACTAGAACATGTTGAAAAATTATGCTTATAGATGCTTAGACCTAAACTATTTGATTTGGGGAATTTACAGGCCAAAAGATCAAATGTTGTCTAAAAACTGTATCCATAACATTGGTTTGCTATGGAAGTTTATAAATTCTTTAAAAACTAAAATAAAAATAAAAACTGGTTTAGACTTGGGCGAAATGAATGTTTGGTGGGTGCATGTTTATGCATGGGATCAATTCATTTCTATGATCAAGGCCTAGGGTTTTATTGGAAGTCGCCCAAGTCAGTTAAGGTCGACCGATCTTCGAGCCGCATCTTGCAAAGCTCCACCGTACTACCACATGTCCTATGTGGGCAGAGTCTAGGCTGAATAATTTGCAACATTCCATTGTAGTTGTGCCATGTTGATGCATGGGTGTCATATATAATAACCTACTTTTTATATATTCCCACATGGCGCAAGAGAGGGCTTAAATTCGGCGGATGGTTCAATCCAAAGGAAGCGAAACCTTAGCAGGCATGACTACTATGTGATAGCGCATTGTAAAGGTCTTGTGATAGTTGCTTAGTCGCACGGCTTCGAAAGCGTGTCTTGGTCAACATGTTAAGCAAACTATCTCTTGTAGGTAAAGTTGTACAACCTCTACAAAGTGTAAAACTATTCGAATAGCCGTGTCCACGGTCATGAACATACTGAGCAAAGTCACTCAAAGTTAGACTTTGGTTTTGTTTTCAAAAGATTTTATCAAATGATTTTGGATTGTTTATCCAATTGGGAAATTGGACGATTAGCCATGTGATAGGAGCGTATCCTTCACCTGAAATATATAGAGGTTATTCTACTATAAAACTTGAGAATTTAGAAAATGAATTTTAGTTATAGAATAATTGCTTTAGAATTTAGTACAAATATTTAGAGAAAACCTTGCTTTATGCAAAATTAACCCTATAAGCCATCCTTTGTTATACCATCATGCATTATAATCTGTTATTGGGTGTAACTTGTAGAGTATATTCATTTGTACCCACCTTGCTTAATAAATCGTTGATCTGGAGAAGACTACTACGAGGAGAATAAGAACTTGGACGACTAGGCTACGTCCCCAAACGATTGCCTGTGGCGAATCGTGTGGTCTACCTTAGTACTTTTGCTTCTGCTGTATTTTGTTTATTGGTTTTATGCCCTTGTTGTAATGAACTTAAAATATTGTGAATATATCGCGTATTATGGTTATGCTATCGTCTTTTGTTTAACTGTGTATACTAACTGTTTCTGAACTTGTGTATGAGACACAAAGGATCCAAGATCCTTTGCTCCCGGTCCGACATTGTTGCCCCGACCTCCCTCTAAATCCGGGTCCCGGTGAACCCAACCTCTAACCTGGAGAACCTTAACCTTAATCTGGGCGAACCACCTGCCCTAACTCGCCGCCGTCGTCGTTGGAGAAGACGAAGTCGCCGGCCGAAGCACAGATCTCAAGCACATCGCAAGGTCAGGTATTCAACTGGTTTCACCAAAAATTTCATTAGACGGATTTTTAGCACTTCCGATGATATAATTGGTGTACTACTACTCCAGTTCAACATAAAACTTATATATATTCTCAAGAAAACTTGATCATGCAACCTCGCAATTTTGAATGTTGAGTTATGAAGTATCTCCGTTCTTTTTCATGCTTCATAGTTTAAGGTCGATAATCCGTGGCAATCTTACGGAAGATTACCAAAATCGTGAAGTTAATTTGGCCGCAGAGAGTAAAAGGTACATTTGGCTTATAGTTCAAGTAATTGCCTGGCATGCATTAATGCCTCCAATTCAATTAAACATTTGGTATCTCTTTTCAGTTTCTTTCCTGACTCCTTCAGACCTGCAGTCTCGAATCCTTCAGGCCAAGCATGGGATAGTCTTGGAACAGTAAAAGATAGAGCTGATGTGTCTGATATACAGAAGGATCCGTAAGGTGCTTCGGTTCAATCAACACAACATGACTATTGAGAAATTATATATACCTTGTTTGCTAACGTATCAGAAAGGTACAACATCATTGCAAGCGACGGTTTTTCACGAAACTGATGTTTCCACAAAAATAAGGGTATCTTCTTCGCTGCACCTAAAACTAGACGTGATACCTGGTATCTTCACCACCGATGATCCTCTTATTATTCTGTGCGGCCAAGAGGGTGACCGATTCCTTACATCTGGAGTCTGCATTATTTGATGTCATGTGGGGTAAGTATTATAGCCTACAAGATCGCCATGCGTTATTAATAGTGCATCATTTGATGTCATGTGGGGGTAAGTATTATAGCCATAGGCCACGCAAAATAGCAGCAGACCCAACCGGTCCAACCGGTGACCCAACCAGTGTAGCGGCCGATCCGACCAGTGCACCGCAGGTCCAACCGGTTGGAACATACAAGCGGAGACCGAAACCAACAAAGCAAGCACTTCCGGCTACTTCTGGTGCAGCCAAACAACATAAGGATTGATTCCATAGTTAGCTATTAGAGATAAGTTAAAGTATCCCTTCAAGATATGGCAGGTTACTAGATAGTTTCCTTCAGGACACTTAAGAATTAGGAAGATAATTGATACTCGGAAAGGATTGTGTTAGAGTTCGTATTAGCTAAAGAGGGCCCTGCATCCACTATATAAGGATGCTATGTATTCTCATTGAAGGCAAGCAAGAAGTATTCAAATTATCTTCCTTCTGTTTCTCTCTAATCCCAATCTCGTGCTTCTCCTCTAAACCTAGCGCCCCCTTTCCCTTGTGCCTTCCTTCTCGACCGAAGTTACACCACGGCGCCAAGTAGAGGCCCTAGGCCAAAACCTCTCGTCTTCCATGACTACTTGTTACGTTCCAGCATGGGACGTGACATTTGACATGAAGATGATGTTACTAGTGTTAGAATAAAAAAAGCATAAAAAAATCAAAAAAAAAGCCCAAAGGCCGCCTATTAGACTTCATTGCTTTAGTCGCCGCACCATCCAACGCCGCCTAACGATGGCTTCCATTTCATCCATTGCGATCCCATTCTCGAACAAAGCTTCATGGGATAAGAGTGTCATCAAAGATCACGCCGAAGGTGGATCATGATCGACCTTCGCCTTTATGACTTCATATGCACTCCCATGAGAAGATGAGGTTGCCAAGAAGGAGGCAGAGGTCTGTCCGACGAGTTTGAGCCTGTCAAGACGCCATAGGCTCAGCTGGTCGCCGATGAGGCTCGCTTGAGCCATCCGTGGTCGGCGTCGATAGTCATCCAAGGCACTGTTCGATGCATTCTACTCGCTAGGTTGGGAGGAGCGATTAGCAGAGCAAATGATGTTAGCAACCGGCAGTGAGTTGGAGATGCTTCGCTACCCTTCTTCTTCGACTACACCGATGGCTTCTCGCTCGCTAAGAGTGACTACATGACCTTCTCGCCTTTATGTTGTCTTCGCCCATAGTTTGAGCTCGTCTTCAACCGCTATTCACCGAGGCACTTTTGACACCAAGCTTCACCGGGTTCAATGCAATTATTGCAAGAACTTTGGCACGACTATAGGACCTTCTCGCTTGTCATTTACGCTCCTATTTTTGCGGGTTCAATGCAATTATTGCAAGCAAAAAGCAAAACAAGAGGCGTGGACGATCCAAGGAGGGGCATTGAGGCCCTAACTCCTTGATGGGAGGACAGACCAGCACGTCAGGACCTTCTCAGCGAGGTGACTTTGTTCAGTAGTTCTGTCAAGCTCTACTTCAGTAGATCTCTCACAACTCAGAGGTTCTGCTAGTCTAGCTTAGACGGCTCCTCCAGGTACTTCTTGGGTTCTAGATTCAGGTGCTTCTTTCCACATGACACCAAAATCCACATCTCTCACTTCAGTAGGACCTTCTGTTTTTCCTACCTTTGTTCAAACAGCTGATGGTACTCCTCTGTCTATCATCTGTCAGGGCACTCTTTTGTCTATTGACTTTTTTGTTCCAGCTGTTTCCCATATTCCCCAGCTCACCATGCAACTTCTTTCGGTGGGTCAACTCACTGATCTTGGCTGTAGGGTTGGTTTTGACTCTCACACCTGTTTCATCCAGGATCGATAGACAGAGATGGTACTTGGGACTGGCCGGCGCCGTAGGGATTGTCAAGGTCTCTACATCCTTGATCGCCTCCACCTTCCGCCCACTTCAGTTGCTCCTATCACCTCTACGTCCACCGCCACTGCTGCCACCACCTTTGGAGTTTTTTTACGCAGTGGCATCACCGTTTAGGTCACTTGTGTGGGTCCCATCTTTCCTCATTAATTTGTCAGGGTGTTCTTGGACGTGTTACTGTTGACACGGACATGTTTTGTCAGGGTTGTAAGCTGGGCAAGCAGCTACAACTTCCTTATCATTCTAGTGAGTCCTTGTCCTCTTGTCCTTTTAACTTAGTTCATTCAGATGTATGGGGACCTGTGCCTATTATCTCTAAAGGCAGGCATAAATCCTATGTGATCTTCATTGATGATTATTCCTGTTTTACATGGATTTTCCTATGTCTAATCGTGGTTAGTTTCTTGCGATCTATCGTAGCTTTGCAACGATGGTTCATACTCGTTTGATTTTTCCATCCGTATTTTTCTTTGTGATTTCTGCGGCAAATCTGCTTTTGGTGGTTTTAGAGTTCTTTTCCGAAAGGGCACTCTTTACCAGTCTTCTTGTCCTGGTGCCCATGCTCAAAATGGGGTTGCTAAGCGCAAACATCGTCATCTGATTGAGACTGCCCACACTCTTCTCCTTGCCTCTCACATTCCACCCTAGTTCTAGGCTGAGGCTATTTCTACGGCTGCATATATTATCAATATGCAGCCTTCCACTGCTCTTAAAGATGTCAGTCCTATAAAGTGTCTCTATTCTCGAGCCCCCCAGTACACTCACATTCATGTTTTTGGTTGTACTTGTTTTGTTCTGCTACAGCCTCATAAGCGCACTAAACTATCGGCCCAGTCAGTTGAGTGTGTGTTTCTTAGTTATAGTTCTAACCATAAGGGTTATTGCTGCTGGGATCCTTTTGCTCGACGAATCAGGTTTCACGAGACGTTGTCTTTGATGAATCTCGACCTTTCTTCTATTGAGATTTAGCTCCCCCTATTTCCACTGTTGAGTCGATTTCATGGTTTTCTCTTTCTGACTCTTCACCCATTTCTCCACTATCACAGTCTTCCCTTAGTCTGTCCCCAGAGGTTCCTTCTGTACCTCCACCTCCGGTGCTACCCCCTACAGTACCGCCCCTTGTTCCTGTGGCACCACCGTCTTGTTTCTCTGGTATTCACTACTCCAGGCGTCCTTGTCCTTCACCAGTCTCCTCTCTTAGTATCTTGCTGACACCCACATTTGATCCTCCTGATGATGCTCCTCGTTACGTCCTTCGTGACTGGACATCCCTTCGACCTCCTGATCATCTTGGATTTGCTCCGATCACTCATGCTCTATCATCCATCGAGCCTAGTTCTTATCGTGAAGTCGCTCCCCATTTCGAGTGGCACCGCTATGGCAGAGGAGCTTGATGCTCTTCGACGTATAAAGACTTGGGATATTGTACCGACACCTGTGCATGCTCGTCCGATCACGTGCAAGTGGGTGTACAAGATTAAGACCGATCGATAGTACCATCGAGCGCTACAAGGCTCGTCTTATGGCTCGCGGTTTTCAAAGAGAGTATGGTCATGGCTACGATGGGACTTTTGCTCTGTTGCCTATATGACCACCGCTCGCGACTCTTGTTGCGGTTGTTTCGTCACGGTGGTCTATCTCTTATTTGGATGTTAAGAATGCCTTTCTTAATGGTGTTTTGCATGAGGAGGTCTATATGCAGCCACCACTTGGGTATTCTGTTCCTGATGGGCACGTCTGTCATCTTCGTCGTGCTCTTTATGGCATCAAACAGGCTCCTCGTGCTTGGTTTGCGTGTTTTACCTCAGTGATTACTGATGTCGGTTTCACTGTTAGTTCCCATGATCCTGCTCTTTTTGTCCATGTCTCATCTCGGGGTAGGACACTTCTTCTTCTGTATGTTGATGATATGCTCATCACTGGTGTTGATTCCTCATTCATCACGTATGTGAAGAAGCATCTCAGTGAGCAGTTTTTGATGACCGGTCTTGGTTCTCTTACGTACTTCCTTGGGATTGAGGTCTCTTCCATGCCTGAGAGCTACTACCTCTCCCAGCAGTAGTATGTCTAGGATCTTTTTGATCGGTTTGGTCTAACCGATACTCGCACTGCTGAGACTCCCATTGAGCTATCCCTACAGCTTCGTGCCACTGATGGTGATCTCCTTGAGGATCCTACTCGATATCGCCATCTTGTTGGGAGTTTGGTGTATCTTGTGAGCACTTATCCTGATATTGCTTATGCTGTTCATATCTTGAGTCAGTTCATGGCTCGTCCTACCCATCTTCACTACAGTCACCTTCTTCGTGTTCTTCGCTACTTGCGTGAGACTATCTCTTGTCGTTTGTTTTTCCCTAGCTCTACCTCACAATAGCTTCAGGCGTACTCCGATGTGACCTGGGCTAGTGATCCTTCTGATTGTCGTTTTCTTTTTGCTTACTATGTTTTTCTTGGCTTCTCTCTGATTACCTAGAAGACTAAGAAGCAGGCTGTAGTTTCCCGTTCGAGTGCAAAGGCTGAGTTGAGAGCTATGACAACAGTGACAGCAGAGGTTACTTGGTTGAGGTGGCTAATTGCAGATTTTGAAGTGTTTGTGATGGGACCTACAACTCTTTTGTCTGACAATACAGGTGCTATCAGTATTGTCCGGGACCCAATGAAGCATGAGCTCACCAAACACATTAGTGTGGATACTTCATACACTCACTCACAGATGCAGGAGAGAGTGCTTGCTTTACAGTTTGTGCCATCAGAATCATAGGTTGCTGACTTCTTCACGGAGCCACAAACTAGAGCACAATATTTGTATTTTCTCTCCAAACTCAATGTGTTTAATCCACCATGAGTTTGAGAGAGTGTTAGAATATGACTCCTTTTATATTTCTTAATCTGTATATGGTTTCCTTATCTATATGGTTTCTTTATTTGTATATGGTAATTCCTTTTGTACCCCTATATATACCGTCCATTGACCTCTTAAATGAACACATTATTCATAACAGACGAAAGGCTGCAACCAGATGGTGTGCGACAACGCACGCCGGCACGCTAACTGGTTCGCGCTTTTTAGTTGTCTTTATAGAACACACAATCATGCGCTTGAGAAACTCACCATGAATAGTTCTCGGTTCGCGCTCACCACATGCGCTTGAGAAACTCACCATGAATTGTTTCTCTTTTTTTTCCGTGTGTTTTGGCGTTGCAGCACATGAGAGTGCGGGCTGTTCGAGCACATCGGCAAGGGGAGATTCCCGGGTTAGCAACTCGCAACTTGTTGTTGTTGAGAAAGCAACTGGCCAACTTCTTGCACCCACCCAGTGCAATTCATTGAAGCTGAGCAATCGAGGTTCACTCAAGAATTGGATCGGTCATGATCAATTTATTGGATATTTACAACGTTTCCGCAGTAGATTAGGCACACTATATAACTATATAGGTATCCAATTTCACAAAATGTGTGAAGATTCCATACATTTCTTACATACAACGCTAGCATCTGCATCTACGGTACAAATTTACGGGTGGAATCTAGTTGCTGATTAGTCCCGTAAGACAGCTCCAGTCATAAACCTATGGTTCAACACAGCCTCAGCAATTGGTCGCTTACGGTAATCTGGATTAAGCATCGCCTATAGAAAAGAAATCATAGTCAGCATCCTTGCTGAAGATATACATATCGCGGAACCAAAAGTAGAATTACTGTATCCACAGTTAGTATCTAGTTAGCCTATGTACTCCAACCTCATGCATGATCTGCGGCAGCAGAAGGTTTGTGAACAGATAAGTTTTAACTAGGCATAATAGAGGCAAACCTGCAGCAACTCCCAGCCAGCACCATCACCTAAATCTAGAAATTTTACAGCTTCCGACAACCGATCATCTGCCAGACAGTACCTAAGCAAATTCATGAAAATAAATAAGTATGCGTATTGAATCTGAGTATCGTGACTGACGATCAGGTCATAAATAAGCAAGAAAGGATTTTATCAACTGGACTTGGAAATTAAGTGAAAATTTGAAATCTTGCATTGTTTAAGCCATGGAAATTCTGTTTTGTTCTAGCAATTCATACTCTCTTGCAGCATAAATGTCGAGGCGGAACGTGTTCTCCAAAAGTCTCTACAGAATGAACAAGTACTTTGTTAGGCATCACAACACAAAAAGGAAAATAACATTGGTTTTATGAACTTAAAGCTAAAGTATCCGCAGTAACCTGCAAGGAAATGCCATCCATAATGCCTGCTTCACAAAACGGAATAAATGCCATGTATGAAAGAAGCAGCCCGGCTCCAAATCTGTTTTGTCAATTACACGTATATGTGTGAGACTGACATTTTGTCAATGAAAGGAAAAAAGAATACTTGCATGTCATCAGCTATTCCAAATGCTCTCTTCTCCAAAGGAGTTGATGCTCCAGCAGCGGATGCTCGACGCCACAGCCCGTCTGACAATGCTCCAGCCCCAATAGACGAATACCTATCATTGTCAAAAGTATCTGTATTCTAAAATGTTTTCTCATTGGAAAAAACAAATGGAGGAAGAAAAATGAACATATACCCGATATCTACAGAAAATGCCAAATCACGGAGCTGTGGAACTAAATAACGTGCATTTTTCTCTGAAATAGTGCTAAAGAACAGAAAGTTACGTCAACCAATAGTCCAATGGTCAGTAGAATTGAACATAAGTAATACACTGTAGAACACAACTAAAACAGGGAAATGCAGCATACTTGAGAACAACAGACGAAGGGCCAAGGCTTTGGTGCAGTCTATCATGATTGTGCATGTGGACAAGTCCACTCATAGCTCCATTAAGCAGCTTAAGAACGAAGTATCTCTTTAGTTCCAATTTGTAAGTGCGATCGAAAGGATTCCAGAATGGCAGGTCTCCAGATTGCTCCTTCAATAACCTTTCACTGGTTATTTTTGCATAGTCTGCAGCACTATATCTCCCATCATCACGGAAGGCAAGCCACTGTAGAAAAGTTATATCAGTCTCGCAGCATTATGTGGTTAGTCTGTGAGATGACAAACTTAGGGTAGACCTGCTCTCCAGTAGCTGTCTCAAAAGCTCCTAACAGAAACTGAATGTTCTCACATATGTCACTAGCATCACTCTGTAAGTAGAAGCCAAGGCAAAAAATAAAAAGAAAGAAATGTCATGACTAACATACTCATTCATATTGCAAGTTGCAATTTCTGATAGCAGCTTATGATTTTCCTAACCTGAAGAAAAGCATGAGATCTTAGCTCATTCACTGCCATGAAATCAGCTTCAGAAGCACCAGCAAGCGCTCCAGGATATACCTTTGTTTCAAAACCTATGTCTTAGCACATATAGTATAGTCAATAGATTCATATATCTATGGCAGAGAAAGGTAACACCATCAGATAATCCAACAAAATTAAAAGGTTGAAGTATAGGCCCTAAGAAAAATAATCTTTTCAAGGCACTGTTGAATCAAAGGCGCCACCATTTCACAAGACTGGCCTTTACTATGATTGTGTGTCATGTCATACAAAACAAATACTATGAACAAGTACAATTAATTAAAGAACAGTGCATCAAACTCATTATCCACTTATTAGTATTACCGCTTACATAATGGTGTGCAAGTGCGAATAGACTAGTAAGACTTAGTAGATTGATAAATCCAAGATATACCTTAAATACAGCTTGTGTGCCCCTTAATGGACCCTGAACCACTCTTCCCTCGTAAAGTCTGCAATAGACTATGAAAAATGAATAATATCAGCATACCTTTTGTATCAGGTGACATAGAAAATCAGCATCTGAGCTTGAAGGAAATAACCTAATCTTCACTTCTCCTTCTCCAACATCTTGGACTCTCAATCGCTCAATCTCTTCTGGTGAATATCCAAGACCAAGGTCCTGAATACCAGCAACATTTGGAAGCCCTCCAGATTGAGAAGATGAATAACTGTTTCACATGACAGAGTGTTGGAAATGGTGATTATTCAACCAAAACCATCTACTATAAGATAACAATCTGCAAAAACATGCTCTAAGGACACAAATATCTGATGGTTCTTTTAACTACTCGCTAAATAAAAGGTAATGGAAGACTATGCACTGGTAATATTAGATGCAGTATCCATGATTCCATCACATTATACAAAGTTTTATGGAAAATTATTAGCAAGACCAGATATCTTCAACTTCCCCTAACATATCCTCTAGTCTCCGATGGACGCTTTACATTTCTCCTAAAATGTCACCACAAGATACCAGCTATACGAAACTACTGGTCATCTCCAAAGCATTTCTCTGAAGTGGCCATCTCCTAGTATTCCTAGCCTAATTAAGCAAAGGAAAAGGTCAACACCATACAGAATCGTGAATAATTTCACCAAATTCTCGCTCCAAGATCCGAACTTTACCCCCCACAAACTGGCCATCTCCAGTGATTTCAACTGGAAATAACCAAATTAACCTGAGCAACAGCCTAGAATCAGAACGTAAGCACATCTCTCCAAGTACGCATCTCTTAGTTCTAAAGGAAAACGGGAAGGGACCACGAAGTCAAGAAGCATCCAGAAATGCTGACCTTGTGATGTTCATGAACCCATAGCCACCCAAGGATCTGCCCACCTCGAAGTACGCGGGGTTAGTCATCAGCGCCGCCGAAACCGGCTGCGGAGATCGTCGGCGATGTCGCCGGCGCCATCCGCCGGGCTCCGGCAAGGCGAGCAAGCGCGCGGGAAGAGCTTTCAGCATCGTAACTGACGGAGTTCGTTGCAACTGCGGACGAGTCTGAGACTGACACTGGTGTGCTTGGGGATAGGCAGCAAAAGCCTCCCAACCACATAACAACTAAAATCATATTATTATTATTATTATTTAAAAAGAGATATTTTTTTGAAACAAGCAAAAAGAGAGAGAAATTTTACAGGGCTTCGTTTCGTGTTTCTCTTTGATTAAGGGATGGCTAATTATGTGACATGGTATTGTGCCATATACTTGCGCACACACTTTTTTTTTTGGAAGCTCGAAGTTTGATTAGAATTTAGAAGATATAAATAACCTTCAAATTGCGTCTAGTTTTCATTCATTGTGTCAGTTGTTTGGGGATTTTGTTTTCCTTTTTGGCTCAGCCAGTGACAGAGCTCGAGCAAAACCCTAGGGAGCCAAAAATCAAAGCAAATTACCACCAGTAGGACTCAGGATTGTAGGAAGAATCAAGTCAATCAACCAAGACAATGCAGCATTAATAAGATTCAAAAGCACACTATTCACTATTGGCTGCATGTCCTACATGGCGCACAGACTTGGCTCTCCGGCCGTCGATTATGCATCTGTCGTCGCCATTGGGCTGGCCGGCATGAAAGCATGACGCACCAAATGCCAAAGGCCTCTATAATACTTCGAATTTATTCTAACAAAGATAGTATTCAACAGAAAATAGGAGTAAGAAAATAGGGTTTCCGCTAATGTTCGAGAACCTGGGCCTCGGGTCATGGCCCAGGAGGCCCAAGAGGGGCCGGCCATGTGGGGGAAAAAGGGGGGAGGGTTCGGCTGAACCCTAGAGCCTTCCCTGTCCTTGCGCCTCCACTCTCCCTAGAGCCTCCCCCGTCCTTGCACCTCCACTCCTCTCCCTAGAGCCGCCACCCTCCCTCCTATCCAATAGCTCCTCCCAACGCCTCCTCCCCTTGGTGCTGTTTCCTCGCTGCTAACCAAAGCGAAGGAAGGAGGGAGAAGTCCTGTGGGTGGTTGGCCAAAGGTGAAAGGAAGGGGGAGTGGAAGAAGGAGTTCTTCGTGGGGGATTTCCAACGAGTTCATTCGTGTCTTCTAGGGTAATATCTCTAATCCTCGCTCTTGGTTTAATTATTTTCTATGGGATGTGGTTGTTTAGTGATTTGTTGTTCCTGCTGATATTGAGTCAGTAATCTGCAGTCTTCTTGTTCATCGGTTTTGGTCTAGATCAGGGCGAAATTAGAGGTTTGGGCCTCCTAGAGATTTGTGGGGAATATCATCAGGTTTATGTAGGATCTAAGTTCACTTAATTCAGAGTTGTAGTTTGGAAGATACGTTAAATTCTTTACTGCTGTCTAGAAACCCTGTCAAAATACAGCAGTCGCATTAATTAATAGATAAGAATTTGATAATGGCCGATTCAGGAAGGTCTCCCAACACGACTTTTGTAGGCAATTCGCTTAACTTTCCAGATTATTAAAGAACATAAATTTTGGTTCAGCCAATTGAAAGTTATAGCTATTCTTTTACTGCTGTCCATTTTGTTTGTCAGTAGATTTTCATATGTATGATAGACTTAGTTAAAGGCATAATTAGGAGATCTTGCCAACCAAGTTTTTGTAGATGGTTGCATACTCTTTCCAAAGAGATTGGGTATGCCATTTTATGATTAGCAGATGGATAGTTATGAATTTTAGAAGGGTTGCTGTTCAGTTTAGGTTTTCTGCTAGTTCGTTGTCATGTTTGATTAGAATAAATATTTGAACCATGGGTCTTGGGAATGCGGTTAAGAGCATTGCAAATAGCGTTGTATTACCTTGTCAAGTTTGTTTTGAGTAAAATGCTTGTTGTAGGAGGAGAGGCTTCGGGGTTTATTGCACCTTCTCTACCTTCGAACGTGTTGCAACGCGAAAGGCAAGTATAGATTGAATTACATTGAATGTATGTTTAGTTCAAATCGAGTGAATGAGTATGTCAAGGTTGAATTCTATGGTTGATGAGTGATTTCGTTCTTACATGATTATTTTCATTATTGATATCAATTTGCTTCTATGAGAGAATACAATTGTTTTATTCAATTCATTTCATTCATTCATACCTCGCCCACGGGAGTGGGTAATGAAAGCCCCATCATTCCAATATGGGCAAATTAGTCCCATCATTCCAATATGGGCAAATGGATCCCCGTATGAAAAATTCTTCATACGGGCCTTGGATCCTCAGATTTTGATATCTGAACTGAGTGAACACCGACGGATGTTCACTGGTTATACCGGTATATGCAGAAGAGAAGTGAATGTATTTTCATACTTGCATAAAATGCATAGAATTTTCTTATGTATTCAAAACATTGAGAATGACCTGTCTTTGGTTCGTTGTTTCATATATCATTCAATTATATTTGCTGAGTCGTGGACTCACTCTTGCAAGTCTTATTTTGTTCTAGGTGAACCTTGAGGACAACACGCTTTGGGAAGGGATTAGACCACATGAAGAACCTCACTTTATCACTTGATTCACAATTTAGATAATAATTTTGTGACTATTCTTCATTTGAGAACTATGTATTGTAATAATTGGTTTCACGTTGTTTCCTATTGTTGCCCTTACGCTTTTCTTGTGTCCGGATATATTCATGATTTTGTTTCCCTTGATTAATACATTATAATATGAAATTTAGAGTTTACCTACTTGCTGAAATTTTAGGTTATTTATTGTAGTAGTATCTTTGTGTGTTGAAATTTAGGTAGCATCTTGGCTTAATTTAGGTAGCATCTTGGCTTTCGTGGTGTTACAGATTGGTATCGAGTGAGTATTAGGTCCGTGGTATTTTAAATGATTTAACCCACTTGCCAATCTAATTAAAAATTTGACACACTGGTGCACAGTAGGTTGGGATGGGTTTATGCGACGCATTAGTGTTTCCGATAGATTATCTATTCATCATGGATGATAAATTGTGATGATTGTTTTCAATCTGTTGTTGACTTTGTGTTTGATCTGAATGATCAGTTTTCTTTTGGTGTCCAGTTATGGCAAGGGGTAGAGGCCGTGGTCACGGGCGTGGCCCGACAGTGCCACCACCTTCAGCTGAGGAGGTTGTGGGTGATGGAGAGAAGTTGTTTTGCTTTCGCCAATCACGGCGCTTAGGCAACATTAGCCGTTTTGTTGAAGGACCTTCGGTGAGAGCTCCAAGAACTCCGTCAAGAGTGCAGCGCCCCTCTTGCCATGATCCACACTTGCTATCATCCTGACGCTGTACCAGCTCTGTAGGAGGTTAGGAGAAGCCTCCGCGAGTGGATGTCGCTTGGTCTAGACACTTTTGACGGAGCGAGCACTCCGGTTCAGGCAGCGGATTGGCTCCACTATATGGAAAGACAATTTGGAGCTCTAGAGATGTCTTCTCTTCAAAAGGCACGCTTCGTGGCCTTTCAGCTTAAAGGTCAGGTAGATATCTGGTGGGAGGGGGTGTTGTCAGCTATGACCCCCGTTTAGGGACCGGTTACTTGGGAGCTCTTTGTGGAGTAGTTCAGAGCTAAGTATTATCCATAGTCCTTCCTTGAGAGGATGGAGCATTCACTGAAAACTTTTGTTTAGGGTAAATTGTTAGTGGCAGATTATGAAGCTGAGTTCAACAATCTAGTACGCTTTGTAAAAGCAATGACTGGTGATGATAGGGAGAAGGCCAAGAGGTTCCGCAGGGGCCTCAATCAGGAGTATCACCATGTTCTGGGGGTGACTGGTCTGTGTGACTTCAACTCCGTGGTCGAGCAGGCCAGGGGAATAGAGTTGGAGAGGGAGCTTACTTCACAGAGACAGGCTTCGAGTTGCTCTGTTCCTGCTGGTGGTTCTGGTGGTTGCTAGAAGCAGAGTTTTGGTGGAGGAGGCGGGTCATCTCAGCGGCCCGTCCCCAAGAGGTTTCAAGGAGGTCAACACACGCAGTCGTTCTCTCGTCCTGTTCAACAGCGACAGTCTGCTACTTCAGTGCCACGTCCTTCCTCAGTTACACCGCCAATGCATCCTATTCCAGGCCAGGGCATGATTTGTTTCAGGTGTGGTGTTGGACATCGCGCTTCGGAGTGTTCGTTCACAGGGGTTTGTCATCAAGGTGGCCTAGAAGGCCACAAGATGTCTATTTGCAAGCAAAACCCTTCCAGTATCATCAAGTGACAACTGGTTCATGTGGCGTCTTCAGCTACATCGTCTCGAGGCTCAGTTCACATGCTTGCGGCCGCTCCAATGCCGCAACATCCTCTAGCTTGGACTCCTTCTACAATGTTTCCTTTGGCACCCCTTATTGGGTATTATTGGAACCAAGGAGCTTCTGTACCACCTTAGTTCGCTACTCTACCGGCAGTCTCTACACTTCCTTCGCCTAGTGTTGGGGTGTCCTCCGCCCTGGCACCACCTGGTTTTTATGCCATGCTTACACCTGAGACAGTAGGCCGTCCTGGCGTGGTGACAGGTACCTTACTCGTTGATTCCTTTAAGGCTTTTGTTCTTTTCGATTCAGGGGCTACCTATTCGTTTGTATCACTTGAGTTCGTTAGGAGGGTGAGTTTGAGTTTGCGGCATATTTCCCAGTTTGTTGCAGTCAGTTCCCCTAGGGTCTCATTTCCAGTTCTACAGTTTGTCCGAGTTGTTCTATTACCATCGATGATGAGGATTTCACAACTAACTTAATGGTGATTCAATTGTCTCCTTTTGATGTTATTCTTGGCATGGACTAGTTGTTCAGTTATCGTGCTAAGATATGTTGTTACTAGAAGACCATGACCTTTCAAGCTCCTTTTGGTAAAGAGTTGGTCTTTCAAGGAAGTGCTCCGTCTGATTCTTTGTTTGTGTTGGCCAGCTTGTTTTCTAGTCGACAAGCTTCATGAATTGCATTACTTTGGTCTCTTGACACAAAGTCGAGTTCTTCCTTGCATATCGAGGAGATTCTCGTGGTGAGCGAATACTCTGATGTTTTCCCTGCAGAGCTTCCAGGGGTGCCACCAGAACGGAATGTGGAATTCCGGATTGACCTCATTCCTGGTTCCTGTCTTATTTCTTTGTCTCCGTATCATTTGGCTCGACCCTTTCAAGACGAATTGAAGAAGTAGTTGGACGATTTATTGTCCAAAGGAATGATCCGGCGTAGTGTGTCTGTTAGGGTACGGGTAGGCTACGATAGTAACAAATCAAAATTTTCTACCACGTAAATCAGGAAGCCAAGCAAGTAGATGATCATAGATCGTTACCACCAGACGCGTAGAGCAGCGGAAGAAGGGTTGGAGAAGTCTAGTCCAACGTAGAGCGCGTCGATGTAGTGGTCATAGTCGATCTTCTCCTCCAGCGACCTCTGCAGTTCCTTATGCAGATCGCGGATCGTCCTCAAGCGCAACAGCAACCGCAGTAGCGTCTCTACGGTATCCACACATCCAGGGAAAGAACAACCATGCGCCGGTGTGCTAGCACCAAGTTGCATGGTAGAGCTCTTAGGAAGATGGCGGCTAGGGTTTCGGTGGAACAACTCAACTCACAACTTTCGTGTGTCTCGTTTGTTCCGTTCACCCTCTCCCAACAGCCTCATGCATCTCCTTATATAGTGCTCGTGACGGATCCTATCTGAAAACGTTTGACGAATCGTATCCGTACTGGTTTGTTCCAACCCGTGAAGTGTGTGACCCTGTAGGTTCATGCATAATTGGTTGTGACTCAGAAACCCTTTCCGATTATGAGTTGTTAGCGGTTCCTAGCAGGACATAACGATTCCCAAATACACACAAAATATATCGGACAAACCTTAGTGCGATATGATCTATGACCAGGTCTCCATCACTTACAACCAGGTCCTATCTCTATACAACTAGTTCGTATTTGGTCACGACTAGTTCGTAACTCCTTACGACCAGGTTTCGACCACTCTGTGATTTTGTTCGATCGCCTACGACCACTCAGATCTCCATACGACCACCAGAATCGATCGAACTAAGCGACCTACTCATGTATTCTCCCTTTGCCTCACGATGTCTGGTTGAACTCTAGGTGAGATGTTGTGTCATCGATGGACTGTTCAATACTTTCTCGATCGAGTGTCGGATAACTTCGCGTGGTTGAACACTTCGACCACTAGTGGCATGGCCATGCACTTTTTTTATCCGACCACAACGAGGGGCCCAAAGACATCTCTCCTGTTATGTTAGGAGGGGCAAATCCCATATCCGACCAGTCACATTCCTCCGCATGTTTCATAGCATACCCAAAGCTACCTTTATAACTACCCGCCATTGAGTAGCGATTGGCAACCCCTAAGAGTGCTATTACACATATAGGAAACCATCTCGATCTTAGGTCTAAGGATTATACATCATCATTGCTTGAGACCAACTAACGACACATGGAATCATAACAATCTTAATAGTGTCTCAAGGTGGGTCAATCCAACCCCATGTTCTCTAACATATGTTCACATTATTGATTCGATATCCCTATATCCATGACTCGTGAAACATGGTAATCAATCAATACAATATGCTGGTCGATAGAGTCAATAGTGTTCCGACCAGGGATACATTTAGAACGACATCATGTAAGTTAAAAGTTTCACCAACAAGTCACATACTTGTTAATCTTCATAACCAATGATTCATTCAAGGAACATGATAACACATTATCCAATATTATGAACATAATAAAATATAATCATCTCTATGATTGCCTCTAGGACATATTTCCAACAGTGTCGCCATGGGGGGCACCTATTCTTTTCACAAAGAAGAAAGATGGAAGTTGGCGTATGTGCATGGATTATCGCACCCTCAAGCATGCAACGATCAAGAATAAGTACCCTTTGCCTCGTATTGAGGATCTATTTGATCAAATGAAGGGAGCTAGGGTGTTCTCCAAGATTGACCTTCAGTCGGGATACAATCAAATTCGTGTACGAGAGCAAGATATTGAGAAGACAACTTTCTCCATGAGGTATGGGCATTATGAGTACAAGGTTATGTCTTTTGGACCAACTAATGCTCATGTTGTTTTTATGGAAGCAATGAACAATATGCTGCATCAATACCTTCATGATTTTGTAGTAGTGTTTATTGACGATCACTACCAGAAACCCGATTTTTCCCGAGTGCCAAAAACACTCAGGGACTGAGGCAAAACACTTGGGAGAGGATTTTCCAAAGGCCAACACTCTGGAAAGAGCACTTGGGGTAGATTAGTCGAGGTAAAAATAGTTTTCCAAGTGTTACACTCGAGAAATAGTACTTTCCCGAGTGTATATATATACACTCGGGAAACAAAAACACTCGAGAGAAAACACGCTTCAACGGTTTGTTCAACCGTAACAGAAATCTTTATCGAGTGTGGACACTCGGGAATGTACTGAAGGAAACACTCGGGAAAGTTTCCGAAGGTGATGGACGAACCAGGGAAAATTGACACGTGGCCGACCTTTCCCGAGTGTATGGCAAAAATGACACTCGGGAAAGTTTCCAACGAAACCAGGGAAAATTGTCACGTGGCCGACCTTTCCCGAGTGTATGGCAAAAATGACACTCGAGAAAGTTTCCGACGAAACCAGGGAAAATTGTTACAGTAACGCTTCCGAGTGTCACACTAGGGAACGTTTTAGCATATTTCCTGAGTGTCGACACTCGGGGAATTTTTGGTCGAGTTCCCGAGTGTCGACACTTGGGGATTTTTTGGTCGAGTTCCCGAGTGTCGACACTCGGGGATTTTTTGGTCGAGTTCCCGAGTGTCGACACTCGGGGATTTTTGGTCGACACTGAATTTGCCGAACAACACCAACCCATTTTTCACTAATTTTGAACATTCGATTTTGCATTTGATTTTGAACCGCACTAATGTAAAACTCAAGAATCGAATAATCCATCCATCCATTCCACGACAAGAAAAATACCACAATTCACAATATATATATATATATATATATATATATATATATATATATATATATATATATAGATCTAACAAAAGGCATGATACATATAATAGGTTCTCGAGCTCACAACATTCAAGTTCAAATTCAAAAATCTAAGTATAAGGCATGATACATATAATGAGTTCCAAGTAGTAATTTCATAGTCTTATCCGTTACATCAAACAAAAGCACATATCATCGCTACTGGTTTGCACGCAATTTCGCTTCAATCTTACGTGCTATGTTATTATGGAGGATGCAATGGGATCACGAGGTTTCATACGTAATACTCCAACATCATTTTGTGAGTTCTGCAGATACAACAAAACTTAATATTAGTGCCATGTTACAACAAAAGCAAGGAATTGATATTACATGAAAAGATAATTAACCTAACTATTGATAGAAAATATCTGTGGTAGTAATGCTGACATACAAATTTGGCTTGTTAAGTAGATGAAATAGCTAATGTAAAGATTAGCAAAAGAAAGATTTTTTTTGTTAAGGCTTATTGTGTATGTGCCATTCACTTCTATGTCGTCATAGTTATTTGTCATTGTTGTGCCATCCACTATCAGATAAAAATATCAACCGTACTATCAAATGAATCACATATAAACACATGACCATTTGCATGCATGGTACACCTAAGGTCCGAACTATGAACTAAAGAAAATAATTTTGGAGTAAGAAAACCAAGATAGAAATGTTTGTCTTCGTAACTAAAAAGAACCAAATGAATTAGAAACCTGTGCATGAACAATAACAAGCAAGGAAGGACCCAACACTATTAGTCAGTTGTATCTAATATAACCAATGTTTGATCATGGCATCTTACATGAGCATCCAGAATGGGCACAGGAAAGAAAACCTACACAATCATGCCTATCAGATGCACTTAGCCCGAAAGGCCTGTTTTGTTGAACAATTTTAGTATATGTCTCCCTAAGTCTGAAGTTTTTCCTTTAAATCATGATGAGCCAAAAAAAACTAAAACTGAGCTAAAACTGTGAGCTAGAGCAAGTAAAATCGATCCTAAACCCATGAAGTTAGGTTTTTAAAAATCATGATGAGCAACATAATAACATGGCAATCGACAAAGAGTGCGAGATCGCTGAAGTTTTTCCAAACAAAAGCAATAGTATGGCACATTTGCATAAGAACAATTCTAGTATATGTCTCCCTAAGTCTTTGATTCTCTCAGAAAGAAAAACTAAAATTGAACTAAAACCGTGAACGATAGCAAAGTAAATCTGATCCTAAAACCATGAAGTAAAGTTTTAAGAAGTATTGCCCCAAAACCATGAGCTCTAATATGGATATTTTGCAGCTATATGTAGATATAGTAACTTTGACTTTGATTTTTTTTTAATGTTATGAAACTTCTGATGTATTATAAGTGGACCAGGACAATTAAGTATACAACTTTGAGACATTGAAACTAAGAAATGGTGATGGTTCTTTAGATTATAAACCTAATTCAAATACTATTTTTACACATTCAACAAATAGGAACGTTACTCACAACATGGGCTAATGCATACACCTCCAAACTAAGAAATAGGAACATCATGTTTAACATACATGCAAATACCTCCAAAATTTTCAACATCACAAGAAAATACAGGTACATTTGCATGTTTTAGCACACATGCATGCATATATGCTACATCAACACAAAATGGAGTGATGTATGTTCATGTTTGCACAAGTAGATCACTTAAAATAGCAAGCACTGTGGTGGCCTCTCGGCGATGGACACATTCACATGATCTTCAAAGATTAGCACCAAGATCTTCAAAGATTAGCACTAGCATTAACACGCACCATCTTCAACATTAGCACCGTATACCGGATCTACCATTGATCTCGCTGCTCCATATATTTTCATAAGAAATCGCATTATAAGAAATTTGCAAGGCGACCAATAATTACATTGCATGTCATTTCAATGTCTTCGACTCAAGCACTCATAAGAGACTAACAATATAATAATCAAGATGCGCTACTAACCGAGTAGATAAGTTAGGCAGTGGTTCCCCCGGTGTAGGGCCATCAAGTCGAGTCCCGGTCCCGAGTGCCTACATATTTGTTTGCACATTGCCATACATTAGCCAAGTACAAATATATATTTATATATATATATATATTGCATATTACTTTGTTATTGTACTACCATGCTCCAACTAACCTGCAGGAGCATTTGCTCCAACCGCTGCCTAGCCTCGATTTCCTCTTGCAGCCTCGCCTCAAGCTGAGAAACCTAAGAAAATATCCCATGTGATGGTCGCGGTCATCTTTGAAGGTGTACTTCATCCGTTGATGCAGTACTCGTGGTTCGAACCTCCGAGAGGGTTTGTCGGTGTGCTAATGTAGCCAGCACCCATGAAGAAACGACCATGTTTCTTCCCTTTCGATTTTGTACACAAGAATCGCATCCATGGTGAATTCATTACGCCAAAGTCCTCGCCATGAATCTCCTTAGCGACCTCAAGATATGCAAACTGTTGGACAAAATCATCAGGCAAAATTAGCGTAAATTGTACCAAGTTGTGCTGTTATGCTACTGGTCGCACAAGGTGCCCTCCCGATCATCCCTCCTAGCGCCTACATATGCCTCTATATCGAGACAGCCCTGCTTCTTCTTTTCCTCGCACCAAAAAAACACGGAGGTAAATAAATATGTATATGCGACGCATAATCAATATAAACATGCCGACCTACCAAGTGCTTCTTGTAACGAGCCATGGAGGAGTCGCCTTGACGATGTGCCGCCCCGCCCATCAACAATCTCCGCCTCCCAAGCAAAGACGAGAGGTCTCTAACCATTGTTCGTTGCACCACCTCTTTTGGGCAATCTGCCGCCATGCATCTTCACACTTCTGGGCCCACCAAGATATTGCCTAAATTAACCAAGTGTTAAATATGAATAAAGTAGAATTGATTGTAATGAAGGACATCGTTTATGCAGCTTGGTTACCGCATGTACTCCTCCAAAGTGATATGTGTTTGGCAAGCCTCGACCCTATGAATTTCCTTCCAAGGACTTGTGTGTGGTAATAGATCATCGCTTGGATGTGTGCTTCAGAGATCATCTGTGGGATCGACTTCTTAATGATTACGCACCACTCTCCTAGAATCGCCTTCCGTCCCTCACCCCATCTAAACCACCACTACAACTGCATATATTGGAAACACATAAATGAGCATAGAATAGAAGATCTAGATATTGACTAGTAAACTTGAAATGAATGTAACTTGTAATTCTATATTCACGACAAATATTCAGTCACTTACCTAAAAACTTTCCTCCACCCGCTGCAAACAATTGTCAAATTGTATTTCTCCTTCAGTGGCGGTATCTTCAACGGCCCTGTAGTGGCACCATGTCTATGCAGGCTCCTGCCTTCCTTTGTAGGTGACCAAGCCAGGGAAGTGCCATCAAATCAACACGTCAATTATGCCATTCGGAAGTCTACATTTCTCACCCCGCCTTCTTCTCACTATTGCATGCACATTAGTTTTTTTGAGGTCTGCAAGCAAGTGGGCTAAATTAGTGAAAGTGCTAACAGTTACTTACGTGTCGCCAATAGGAACGATGACAGTCTTGTCCTCCTCTCGGGTTGGTTGTGGTGGCAGGTTCGCAGGTCCTCGCAACCAAAAATATTGTGTTGTAGTAGTGCCCTCTGCTTCAGGGAAATCATCCTCCTCACCCTCTTCCTCACTAGGATGATACTCATCATCCACATGATCAGCACGTGAGGACTGTGGCGTAGAGGAGCCTGATCTACTAGAGGTAGACCCCACGCTGCCTCCTCTAGGGACTATGGCCCCCCTCTGCCTCCTCGAGGGGCCGCAGCCGCCCCTCTGCCTCCTCGAGGGGCCACGGCTGTCCCTCTACCTCCATGACATGGTGCTACCAATTTGGCATACAAACGTCTGCCTCGACTAGAGTATGTTGCCCCTTCGACGTTACTCATTTTTTGGTGTCCTGAAATGAAATGAAATTAAGTAAATCAATTAATATAGCACAAAGACCTTTAGCTCATAGTTTATATTCAAATACAACTCTAGTGCTCCCTGTACCTATATTTACTTCAGAATGCTCAATGAAAAGAGAACACGTACCCGCAATTATGATAAATGTTGTAAGCAAGTTTGTTTAGACTACAGACTACAGTTCATCCATATAATTAGTGTACAATACAAGCAAGTTCTTCGTATAATGCATCATTAGTATGGATGCCATTAGTATAGCCACACTCACACTGATGACTCCATTTTTCTCTCATCATGAAACAGATGCAATCCAAAAATATATATACAAAAGAGCACCAATTTGACCCACAGGCCACATCCCTCCCACCCCCAAGCAAATAGTAATACAATGCTTATGCTGAATTGGTTGTAGGGCAGGTTTTACCTGAGGTCGCCGATGTCGGTAGCTCTGGCTGTCTGGCACGGAGGCGCAAGACATGACAAGGCAGATGAAAGAGGGGGGACGTTGATGTCGAGTCGGGCAAGGCAGACGAGGAGGAGACAAGGCACCGTCAAGTGAGGAGGTGGAGGAGGGGAGAGGCAGAGGCGGTGGAGGAGGGGAGAGGCGAGGCGGTGGACAAGGGGAGAGGCGATGGAGGAGGGGGCGGTGTCGGGTGTGGCGACGAGGAGAACGCGCGCTGGATCTAAGAGGGCGGCAGTGGAGGAGGGTGTGGCGGTGGGGTTGGGTGTGGTGGCGAGGCGGAGGCGGTGGAGGAGGGGGTGGCGGAGGCGGTGGAGGGGGAGGAGAAGGAGGATGAGGACGGGAGGCGGTTTGGGCGAAGGAGGGAGGCGGCGGGATCAAGGAGGAGGGAGGCGGGATCTGCAGCAATGGAGGAGGGGCGGTAGGGTCGAGTGTGTGGCAGGAGACAAGGGGAGGCGTCGGTCTTGGCGGTGGCACGAGGTGGCACCGATTTCAATGCGTGGGACAAGCAGAGGCGGTGGAGGAGGGGACGGCAGGAGGAAGGAGGCGGTGGAGGAAGAGGAGGACGGGAGGCGGCGCCGTCATGGAGGTGGGGAGGAGAGGGAGCAGGATTAGGATTTGTCAGACGGGGTTAGGAGTCTTAGACTTGGCGATTTCGTGGCGGTTGCAAAAAAATGGGCGCGCGGTGGGGGGGGGGATGGCGCACTGCTAAATTATTCTCTCCCAAGTGTATGTATTGGACAGACACTTGGGGAATTAGTTGGCCCACACGCGAAATGTTGGATATGCCCCTTCGACTGGCCGACTAGGCCCATGTGCTGGCTGACCACCCTAGGGGGCCTGTACTATTCACGTGAACAGTATCGCCGCCGTACGGTTCCCACCTCCTGGCCGCCCTCGTCATATAAGAGCCACTGCCCCTTAGCAAAATTCGGGTTTTGTTGATTGAAGTTTAGCTTTGCTACTTTATACTTTGTCCTCTTGTTCGGCTAGATCAACAGCGACATTATTCTTCGAAACCCCACTTATCACTACATTCAATTTCTATTCGCAATTTTAGATTGCTTATTTATCTTGTTCTTGCGTGCTTCTTCTGTATATGAGAATCGACCTTTCGGGTCGTCAACGGGTATTCATGCACGGTTGATAACGACTTATCGAGTAGTTCAGTGATTGCGTGGTTTTGAGCCTTGCGTGTTCGTAGCTAGGATCGTGAGAGTTGAGCGACTACTACTGAACTTACCTTCTCATCGAAAGATCGGGCCAAAACAGGACCTTCGTGGTTCATCGGGATGTCATTTCAGATCTGCTTGAAGTTACATCTCACCTCAAGGAAGGCTACGACTTGCTAAAGGTTGAGTTGGATGCTTTGAAGGCTAGCATTGGCTGGTTCAAACAAGATATGGTTGCGTTGAAGGCATTTGCTTGCAATGGGGATGCGAAGCTGAGCAAGCTCACGAAGATAGCGGAGATGTGGATTGTTGTGAAAGTTGTTAGAAATAATTTATTCAAATACTAGATTATTTATCTTGAATTATTATTATTTTTAACAAATTTTTTAGAAATTGTTTTGATCTCACCAAAATTCAAACCTTTTCACTAATTCAGTTTTGAAAATAATTTATTTCTGACAAATTTTAGTTTGAAAAGTGCTTAAAATATTTTTCCTAAGACCTAGTTGATTCTCAGAACCTCCTCAAAAAATTTAGAATTTTTCAAAATTCTGAAAATTTTAAATCGGCCGGTCAAACTCTTTGCCTTTTCGGTCAATAAATTATTTCCGGAAGATGAACAAGAGTTTTTGTTCTTATTTTCTTTTGGAACTTATAATTAAGTTGTAGTTTTAAACTTTATTTGAGATTTTCCAAGTGCAATAAAATATGCAAAATTTTCCAAAAAGTCATGTATGGATTCAATTCGGTGCATGATCAGTTTTATGACATAATTGAGGTTGGTAAGGTGTACTTGATATCTAGAGGATCAGTGAAACTTGCTCAGAGGTAGTTTATAATGACTATGAAGTAACTCTGGATGTCTCAACATGTATAGTCGTCAAATGTTGTCAATTATCGTCAAATGTCGTTCAATGTAGTCAATTATCGTCAAATATCATCAACTGTCATGGTAGAAGTCTTCTCCTGAATAAAGATATTCAACAAGAATGAGCACAACTTCCGTGCTCGCAAGTCTAAATCGGAGTGGCTTTGCTAGCATGTCCATGAACGCGGATGCGGCAATTCGAATAGTTTTCTACTCTGCAGAGTTTGTACAGCTTTACCCACATGAGATAATTTGCTCGTATTATCGGCCAATACACGCTTCCGTAGGTGTGTGACTAAGCAATTATCACAAGGCCATTACAATGTTCTACCTTAAAGTATTTATGCCCGCTAAGGTTTCGCTTCCATTGGACTGACCGTCCTCTAGGAGCCCCCTCTTGCGCTAGGTAGGACTACTGTCTGACCGACACCCACACATACAACATGGCACAAAATAACGATGAGGTATCACAAATTATTAAGCCAGGTCCTGCCCACACAGGACAAGTGGTGGTACGGTAAGGCATAGCAAAGGAACACTCAAAGGCCGGTCCTTAATTGACTTGGGCGTCTTTCAAATTAAACCCTGGGCCTTAATCCTAACCGGATTAAGCCCGTGCATAAACCTGCACCCACCATTCATCCATTTCACCCCAAGTCCAAACCATCATTTTATTTCATTTTTCAAATCATTTGAAAACTCCCATGACACACCAATGCCAAGGGTACAATTTAAACAACATTTGATTTTTGGTTAAGAGGCGGCCGTTGCGGAGCTTTGAGCTTGCAACAATGGTGGCGAGGGGTTTGTCCGCGCGGGGACGAAGGCGAGGAAGGAGAAGGGCGAGGCCCACTTGGCAGTGAAAGAAAAGAAACGAAGAAAGGGACAGACGAATCTTGGTCATTAGATTTAAATCGAACGGTCCTCATCGAATGGGCTGTTCGGACCGTCCAAGGTTACAATGCATCTGGCCGTCCATTTAAGATCGGACGGCCACGCTGCGATGGGGCCATTCGGACCGTCCAAGATAGGTGTAATGGTGCGCGGTGATTTTAATAGGTTTTGATTAAATTAAATACCGTAAAAACAAAAGCATTGTCAGAAAATAGTAAATAAAGCCCAAAAATTATAGAAAATACACAGAAATTCCTTCTTGTCCAATGAGCATTTCCAAGAGAGGGAGCTTGTAGTTTCATTGTTGTATGAGAAGTAGCAAGTCAGAGAACATGGTAGCTGTGGAGAAAGCCGAGAACACGCTTAGTGTAACAGCCCAAAATTTCAGATTTAGTTGAAAATTAAAACTTAATTATTTTGTGGATTTTCTGAAATTTTTTAAAATCTTTTCCCTAATTATTTTAAAGCTAAACAAATTTATGTGCAAAAACTATTACCAAATAATAGTTGGAAATATTTTATTTAAGTCCAAAATAACTCTAGGAATTTCTGTGAATTTTTCTAGAATTTTTGGAATTTATTAGCTATTTTCTAAAGCTTATTTCAATTATCAGATTTAAATCAATTGCTAAATCAATTAAAAATCCTTTCCTTCATTTTGGGCCGAAATTCCAACTCCGGCCCAATCCTCTTTCCCTTTCGGCCCACTCTCACTCACACCACACACCCTCTCTCTTACCCCCTGGCCCCACCTGTCATTCGTGACGCTGCCGTGCGTTAAAACTTCCAATCAACATCAACCGTCGGATCTTAAAACAACGGCCAGGATGCATTGTAATCTTCGGACGGTCCGAACGGCCCAATGCGCGTGAGCTGTCCGATCTTAAATGGACGGCCAGGATGCATTGTAACCTTCGGACGGCCCGAACGGCTCATTCAATGGGGACCGTTCAATTTAAATCTAATGGCCAAGATTCGCCCGCTCCCTTCTTTGTTTCTTTTCGGACGAGGATGAGCGCGTAAATGGGGCGGTCCACAACGATTTGAACGTTCGGACCGTCCGAATGGGTGAGAACGATCTAGCCGTTGAAATTCGATCGGACGGTCCACAACGATTTGAACGTTTGGACCGTTCGAACAGGTGAGCACGATCTAGCCGTTAAAATTCGATCGGACGGTCCACAACGATTTGAACGTTCGGACGAGGATGGAGCGCGTAAACGGGGCTGTCCGATCTTGATCAGACGGTCCACAACGATTTAAATAGGTTTTGATTAAATAAAATACCAGAAAAAGAAAAGCATTTTTAGAAAATAGTAAATAAATTCCAAAAATTATAGAAAATGCAGAGAAATTCCTTGAATTATTTGGGACTTAATAAAAATATTTTCACTTAACTTTTGCTTTAAAATTTTTTGAAAAAAATTATCTTAGGGACAAAAGGAAAACCTCTTTTAAAATCCAACAAAATCCAATAAAAGACTTAAAACAATATTTTTGATTTTAATAGGTTTTTGATTAAATAAAATACCTGAATTTTTTTTTGAGAAAATAGTAAATAAAGCCCAAAAATTATAGAAAAATGCACGAAATTCCTTGAATTATTTGGGACTTAATAAAAATATTTTTAGCTTAACTTTTGCTTTTAAATTTTTACAAATAAATTACTCTTAGGGACAAAAGGAAACCTCTTTTAAAATCTAACAAAATCCAAGAAAAGGCTAAAAATATTTTTTTTATTTTAATCTAGGAAGGTTTAAATAGGTTTTGATTAAATAAAATACCGTAAAAAGAAAAGAATTTTTAGAAAATAGTAAATAAAGTTTAAAAAATTATAGAATAATGCATGAAATTCCTTGAATTATTTGGGACTTAATAAAAATATTTTTATCTTAACTTTTGCTTTTAAAGTTTTGCCAATAAATTACTCTTATGGACAAAGGAAAACCTCTTTTAAAATCCAACAAAATCCAAGAAAAGGCTTAATATATTGTCCTTTGTCAGACGGGGGTTAGGTTACGACTTGGCGAAATTTCATGGCAAGAATAAAAAAAGCGTAGCGTTGGGGGACAAAATGGCGCTACTAAATTATTCGCTCCCGAGTGTATGTAACGGCCAGACACTCGGGGATTTAGTTGTCCTCGTTGAGAACGTGTCGGTTCTCCGTTTTGGAGCGGCTCCCGTCGTAATTTCCCGAGTGTCCGATGGGACACTCGGGAAATATTTTTTTACCGAGTGTGTTATTCCCTCCCCGTGTGCCTTATGAAACACTCGGTATGTTACCGAGTGTTTTCTTCAAAACACTCGGGAAAATTTGAGGCACTCGGGAAAATAGAGGATTCTGGTAGTGGATATTCTAATTTTTTCCAAGTCTGAGGAGGATCATGAGCAGCACTTGAGGCTGGTTCTTGGAATTTTGGGGAAGAATCAATTCTATGCCAAACTGAAGAAATGTGAGTTCTGGATTTCAGAAGTTGGGTTTTTGGGTCATGTGATTAATCAGGAAGGTATTTCTGTTGATCCTACCAAGATCTCAATAGTAGTGGAATGGAAAAGACCAACTAACGTCAAGGAAGTGAGGAGTTTTTTGGGCTTAGCAGGTTATTATCAGCGATTTGTAGAGGGTTTTTCTGTCATTGCCAAACCTATGTCTCGGCTAACATAGAAAGATGTCAAATTCCAATGGTTAGAAGATTATGAGCGTAGTTTTTGTACTTTAAAGGATAAATTGGTGACTGCTTCTGTTCTTACTCTTCCCGAACCTGGGAGGCGTTTCACCATTTATTCTGATGCTTCTCGAGTTGGCCTTGGTTGTGTGCTCATGCAGGATGGCAAGGTGATTGCCTATGCGTCAAGACAACTGAAGAAACATGAGCAGAACTATCCTACCCATGATTTAGAACTTGCTACAGTGGTTCTTGCTTTAAAGATTTGGCGCCATTATCTGTATGGCAAATCTTGTTTGATTTTCACAGATCACAAGAGCCTTAAGTATATTTTCACCCAGAAAGATCTGAACCTGAGGTAGAGAAGGTAGTTAGAATTAATCAAAGATTATGACCTCACGATCCAGTACCACCCGGGCAAGGCAAATGTAGTGGCAGATGCTCTCAGTCGCAAGGTGACACATCCTACTCTCAGCTGTCTAATTGCTGATTTTGAGCGTATGGATATTATTTTCTATTTTGCAGGCACTGTTCAGGCTGAGACACGCTTGCTTCTTGAGTCCGCTATTCTAGAGCGTGTGCGGGAGGCACAACAACAGGATCGGATGCTTCAGTGGGCAAGGAAGCAGTTGGACGGGGGCAAAGAAGGAAATTTCAGCATAGATGAGTTTGATGCATTACTGTTCAAAGGTCGCCTTTGTGTGTCACAGAAGTCTCAGGTCAAGGATGATATTCTAAAGGAAGCTCATCGGACTCCGTATACCGTACAACCTGGTGAGACCAAGATGTATCAGGATTTGAAAAAGAGTTTTTGGTGGAAAATGATGAGAGTTGATATTGCTCTTTATGTGGCGTCCTGTGGTGTTTGCCAGTGAGTCAAGGCCGAACATAAGCGTCCAACAGGATTGTTACAGCCTTTGGAGGTTCTAGTATGGCCATGGGATGATATCTCCATGGATTTTGTGGTGGGTTTACGTCGCACTCAGCGAGGGAAAGATACTATTTGGGTAATCGTGGACCGTTTCAACAAGTCCGCGCATTTCATTCCTATCCGTACAACGAAAACGGCGAGCGATTTGGCTCCTATCTATATACGAGAGATAATGCAGTTACACGGTGTGCCTAATCCATTATTTCTGATCGTGACACCAAGTTTGTCTCCAAGTTTTGGGAGAGCTTGCAGAGTACCCTGGGCACGCAGCTTTGTCTTAGCACTGCATTTCATCCTCAGACGGATGGCCAGTTTAAGCGTACGATTCAGACACTTGAGGACATGCTTAGGTCCTGTGTCATGTCATGGAAAGAAAGTTGGGAGGATCATCTGGCACTAGCAGTGTTCGCCTACAATAATAGCTATCATGCCAGTATCCGAGCTACATCGTTTGAAGTCTTGTATGGGCGAAAGTGTCAGTCGCCATTGTGTTGGGACGCAGTTGGTGAATGGGCATTTTTGGGTCCCAATTGGGTACAGTAAACTGTTGATAGAGTGGCAGAGATTAGGCAAAATCTGTTAGCCGCTCAAAGCCGACAGAAAAGTTATGCTGATGTGAGGAGGCGGGAATTGGAGTTTGAAGTGGGGAACCAAGTGCTTCTAGAGTGTCACCCACTAAAGGCATTGTGCAATTTGGTACCAAAGGTAAGCTTAGCCCGAGGTATGTTGGACCTTTCCCGATCACAGCGCGAATTGGGAAATTGGCTTATCGCTTGGACCTTCCAGAGTCCATGCACGGTGTGCACAATGTATTCCATGTCTCCATGCTGAGAAAGTATTTGAGAGATCCAGAGCATGTGATTTCGCTAGAGCCCTTGGTAATTGAGCAAGACCTTACCTTTGAATCCCGACCAGTGCGAATTTTGGAAGAGTCAGAGCGAGTTCTGAGAAACATGACGCTGAAGGAAGTATGCTAAGGTGCTTTGGTCTCATTAGTCTGAGAGAGGGGCAACTTGGGAGCTGGAGTCTCGCATGCGCGAGCAGTATCCAGATCTGTTCACAGTGGGTATGTGTTATTGTTATTAGTTTTCAGTTGTAGCTTATCTTTTGCGTAGATCGGTAAGAGGATTTGGCGTCAAATCCCGTTCAAGGGGGGTAGAATGTAATACTTTGAATTTATTCTAACAAAGATAGTATTCAACGGAGAAAATAGGAGTAAGAAAAGGGGGTTTTCGCTAATGTACGAGAACCTGGGCCTTGGGTCTTGGCCCAGGAGGCCCAAGAGGGGCCGGCCATGTGGGGGAAAAAGGGGGGAGGGTTCAGCTGAACCCTAGAGCCTCCCCCCTCCTTGCGCCTCCACTGCTCTCCCTAAAGCCGCCACCCTCACCTCCCTCTGGCCGCCACCCTCCCTCCGTCCAAGGCCCCTCCCAAATGACTCCTCCCTTGGTCTTGCCTCCTCGCTGTTGGCCAAAGCAAAGGAAGGAGGGAGAAGTCCTGTGGGTGGTTGGCCAAAGGTGAAAGGAAGGGGGAGTAGAAGAAGGAGTTATTCGTGGGGGATTTCCAACGAGTTCATTCGTGTCTTCTAGGGTAATATCTCTAATTCTCGCTATTGGTTTAATTATGTTCTATGGGATGTGGTCATTTAGTGAATTGTTGTTCCTGTTGAAATTGAGTCGGTAATCTGCAGTCTTCTTGTTCGTCAGTTTTGGTCTAGATCAGGGTGAAATTAGAGGTTTGGGCCTCCTAGATATTTGTGGGGAATATCATCAGGTTTATGTAGGATCTAAGTTCCCTTAATTCGGAGTTGTAGTTTGGAAGATACGTTAAATTCTTTACTGTTGTCCAGAAACCCTATCAAAATACAGCAGTCGTATTAATTAATAGATAAGAATTTGATAATTGCATATTCAGGAAGATCTCCCAACACAACTTTTGTAGGAAATTCGCTTAGCTTTCCAAATTGTTAAAGAACATAAATTTTGGTTCAGCCAATTGAAGTTATAGCTATTCTTTTTCTGCTGTCCATTTTGTCTGAGTAGATTTTCATATGTATGATAGACTTAGTTAAAGGCAGAATTAGGAGATCTTGCCAACTAAGTTTTTGTAAATGGTTGTGTACTCTTTCCAGAGAGACTGAGTATGCCATTTTATGATTAACAGATGGATAGTTATGAATTTTAGAAGGGTCGCTGTCCAGTTTAGGTTTTCTGCTAGTTCGTCGTCATGTTTGATTAGAATAAATATTTGAACCATGGGTCTTGGGAAAGAGCGTTGCAAATAGCATTGTATTACCTTGTCAAGTTTGTTTTGAGTAAAATGCTTGTTGTAGGAGGAGAGGCTTCGGGGTTTATTGCACCTTCTCTACCTTCCAACGTGTTGCAACGCGAAAGGCAAGTATAAATTGAATTACATTGAATGTATGTTTGGTTCAAATCGAGTGTATGAGTATGTCATGGTTGATGAGTGATTTCGTTCTTACATGATTATATTCATTGTTGATGTCAATTTGCTTCTATGAGAGAATGCAATTGTTTTATTCAATTCATTTCATTTATTCATGCCTCGCCCACGGGAGTGGGTAATGAAAGCCCCATCATTAGGGGTGCAAACGGAGCAGATAATTCCCGACCGACCGAATAAATGTGGGCGAAATTCGGAGCATTTTTTCGGATATCCGGGTTTTTTCCGGATTCGGATAACCCATATCCGATGAATTCGGAACTATCCAGTAAATAATTCGGATATATCCGGTTAACTATCCGACGCTGAGTGCCAACCATGAAACATCCAATTGGTGGCGCTGGCCATTCTCTCCTTTGCGCTCCCTCTCGCTGCGTCGCTCCTTCTGCGCTTTTGCTCTCTTCTCCTCGCCGCCGCCGCCTCCCTTCCCCTCCCTCGCCACCGCCTCCCTTCCCCTCCCTCGCCATCACCTCCTTTCCCCTTCCTCGCCTTGTAGCCTTCCTTCCCTCCTCGCCACCGCCAGAGACTCCCTCCTCCTCTCAAGAACCACCTCGCCGCTTGCCCGCCTCCTCCTTCCTCACCACCGCCACCTCCTCCCTCCCTCCTCTCTCTTCGTCTCCTAGCCTCCTATGGTTTTACCCCCATGGCGGCAGACGTCGCCATGCGCTCCTCCTCTCCTAGCTCTCGCCGATCCCCTTGTTGTCTCATGCCTCCTCCGCCCGCTCTCCGCTGCGGCGAGCCTTCTCCCGGTGGTGGCCTCGCCCGCCCCGGTGGCGTCGCTGCGGGACTCGTCCCCCAACTAGAGCAACCGCCCGCCCAAGGAGACGATCCTCCTTGACGGGTGCGACTTTGAGCACTGGCTAGTAGTCATGGAGCTGCCCCCCCCCCCGGTGACGCCTCCAACCCCGATGTCCTCCGCGAAGAGATCATCGACAGCTACATCAAGACCCTCGCCCAGGTTGTCGGAAAGTATCACTGGAGCCATTTCTCTGGTATCCTTGCCTCTGCTTAATTGACTTGCTTATGTGCCCATTATCTGCTTCTATGATGGCTTTATGTGGTTAGGGATTTGCATGTCCTTAATTGCTGATTAAGTTGGGGTCATGAACTCCTTGAGCTTTGTCCTATCAGCTCAAATGGTAGACACCTTTGAACATCTGATCCATGAGGTCACTACTAAGGTGATCAACCGTCCCGTTCTCTTATGTGTGAGATTAATGCAATTTGTGCTTATGTAAGTGGTCACATATTTGATAGCAGCTAAACAGAAGACAAAAAATTGAAGCATTAATAGGTTCACAAGAAGACAAGTCCACTGGCAGCTCATTACAAGATACAGTGAAACCAAGTGCCCCAACTGCTGCTTCGAGTCACACTGGTCAGCTTTCAGCTTTTCCTGATGTAAATGCAGATGATAGAGAGGTAATGAAGCAATACAGTATTTAAAAAACTAAACTAAACTTTGCACCGCATTTTAGTAATGCTTTCTTTATGATATGTTTTGCAGGAAAAGGATGCACAAGATCATTCCTATTTTAATAGCTTCTGATTCAGTGAAAAGTGCCTTTGATGATGTAAATGTTGACGATCCAGATTTCTTGTCTATTCAATGTAAGTTCCTATTTATATTGAATGATCATTAAGCTCAACCAACAATTCCTCTTACATCTCAAAGATAGGATTCATGTACTGCTCCTTCCACACTACATTGACAACAGAATATGCATTGATGCACGCCCGAGCCTATACCTTTTTTAGAGAAAACAAAATAGCTTTCACTAGATTTTTAGATGCCGATAATCTAATAGCATCTAGGTATAAATTTCTAATTAGTTCATTGATGTTGAAAAGCTTTAGGAGAATCGGCATTGTACCTAGCAAATTATCAAGCTTGTTGGGGACATCAACAAGTGGCTCGCCTTTATCAGCCTTGCAAGGACCAATGATGAGATTGGAAAGAATGCCATTTTGAAACCGATGGATGCGATTGATGAGTACATCCACGATCCCGTGAGGCGACTTGATAAGCATTTCTTGATGCCAATAGAAGATGTTTTCTCAATCCGGTGATTAGATTTTATGACTATTGCAAACTAGCAACGTGATATACAATTATTGATATTACATCTTCTTGTGATGTTTAATTTGTTGCATTTAATCTTGAATGACTTGTCCATCATGCCAACCTACCAAAAATCTACAAATCCAAACCAATAGAAATGAAAGGGCTATAGTGTATTATCTTAAATGGAAGCCCGATATTTAGTGAATTTTGAGCTTGTTGACATGTTTACACAATTAGACATTCAAGTCTATGGATGTGTGAATGAATGAGTGGTAGAAAGCCTAGAAAACTAATTAGCAATATTCTATGAGAATTAAAACAATACATCCTTTGTTCGGTGATAGGCATGTCCTGTGCATTACGTGTTAAGTGACATTTGTAAGTTATTGCGAAGCAGATCCATGTCTATATTGTGCCACAATTATTTTTCACATTTTCATCTTTTGTGTTTTATGTACTACACACACTTAATGGGCATCTGTGTGGATTAATTACCCCATGCTCCATATTCTATTTTTTCTTGAGTTAGTCCTGCATGAACACATCAATTTATACTTGTGCTCGTGTTATGTTATGTTCATTAGACTGCCTTGTGGCATCTGAGGATTTTCAAAAGGCATCCTTTTACTAAATTACTCATCATCAAACTATTTTAGTTTGCCTCTTTGCTTAATTTTATCTTGGCCTTCTTAATTGCGATATATTTAAGTGTTGTTCATTTAACTTAAGCAAAGCCTTCAAAGATTGTACCTAAAACCTTGAAATACATCGCTTGATTTTAAAATGCTATCGATCCAATTCAGCCAATCAAACGCTTTCTCGGTCATTACTTCGTGTACTCTATTTCTAAACTTGACAATTTCCTTTTTCTTGCTTATGTTTATTTCATTTTTTGGTATAATCATGAATTTTAGTATCTTGAGGGTCAATTGCTCCATAAATCATTAAGGACAAATCAGATATTTGTCTTGCCAAAACTTTATCATTGGGTTTTAATAGTAATATCGATTAATTGGTTTGGATCTGCTGGGTCGTGGAACTGTTGTGACCGGACATGTTGAACAGGGGACAATTAAAACTGGTGATGATGTTGAGATCTTAGGTTTGACGCATGTGAGTTAGAATCTGATTTGAGTTTTTATGTTCTCTTATATAGTGAAAGATGTTCCCGGTTTTCTCAAGATATTCAAATTTGAGTAGCTTCATGCAACTACGGACCTACGAATGCATGCACAATGTTATCTGAAATACACGCACACATGAGTTCTTGTCACCTCTAGATGCAAAACTTTGCAAAAACTGGGGCATTAATTTCCTATTTTTACTCTCGCAAGTTGATACCATTTACATTGTGATCTTGATGTATTGTGATGAAACATATTCTTGGTCACAGAGTGGTCCCTTGAAGACTACGATTCATCGTGTTGAGATGTTCAAAAGATATTGGATCACGGAGAGGTAATGGTGCTTAAAGTAGATCATGCAATATTTTTATTGATGTTGGGCCTTGTACTTACAACTCCTTGTGTGCAGTCTGGTGACAATGTTGGTCTTCTTCTTCGTGGTCTTAAGCTTGGTGATGTACATCACGGCCGAGTTCATGGTCTTAAGCCTTATGTGCAGGCTGGTGACATTAGATACTGAATACTGTCCATCTTATAAATGAAAGAGTGATCATGTTGTTCAGAGATTACACTTAAAGATAAACCAATAGGTGAATATTCTATATATTACAGTGCTGCATTAGTCAAACATTCCCTAATATCATTAGATATTGCTACATAGCATGACATTGATTGCGCTGAAGTAAAGTTATTTCAGATTTTTTGGGGGGATTCCAGGGAACTAAATAATTTTCCATGTTGGATTAACACTGTCAATTGTTGGAAGATACCAAGTTGAGCTCCACCTTTCTCATTTCTCTGATGCTAAGTTTAATCTCACCACATCAAAGCTATCAGAGCTGCAGTATTTTTTGCCTTTCAACCATAATACTATAGTATTTTGCCTTTTCAATCGTAATTCCTGCAGTATTTTGCCTTTTCAATCGTAATTCCAAGAAGAGCAGAGCATGCACATTTTGCTTTCTTCCTCAATAGATATAGCATTTTCAGATCTTTCACCTTTCTTTATTCTGTGGAAAATTGCAGATGTCAAAACCAGTCAAAATTGTGTCATTTGCAAGACTGGATTAATGCATGTTTTGTCATATGCGTGACTTAATTAGCTGTGTGTTTCCATAGGAAAGTTGCCTACAAAGAATGTAGATCAAGGCGGTCCAATATAGGCAAATGGATTTGACCGTGCTTCTATTACAAATCAATGGGCTATAGGTAAATACAATGTGCTTTTATAGAGCTTTATCTTTTCTTTTCTTTTCTTTTCTTTTCTAAAAAGAAGGGCTTGATCAAGTCACTAATACTTAGTTAAATATAATCTCTTTGATATGGGCTATAGGTAAATACAGCGTGCTTTTATAGGGCTTAATCAAGTCACTAATAATTAGTTAAATATAATCTCTTTGTGAACTTGTGACTTGCTAGTTTGTAGTTACACTTGTTTACTTAGCCCCTATCATGCACTTGCTACTTGCTAGTTAGTAGTTAGTAGTTACTACTACTTGCTTAAATAGCCTATGTTATTGTGTGATATATTTAAATTTGTTTGTTAAACTACTAATCTAGTTGCATTTTGGATATGTAGTATTGTTGATTGATCTTTATTTGTGCGATATATATGGTTTATCTTTTCGCACAATATCCGAATAAGTATTCGTGACCGAAACAATCTGTATTCAGCTCGGCATGTATTCGCTTCATATTCGTGACCGAGACTATCCGCATTCGTATTCGTATCTGGCACTGTCCGTGTCCGATTTTGAATCCGAGAAAAAAATATGGAAAATGATATAGGATGAGCAATATCTGCCCATATCTACTCCGTTTGCACCCCTACCCATCATTCCAATATGGGCAAATAAGTTCTATCATTTCAATATGGGCAAATGGATCCTTGTATGAAAGATTCTTCATACGGGCCTTGAATCCCCGTATTTTGATAATGCGGGGTCTGAGTGAACACCGACAGGTGTTCACTGGCTATATCGGTATATGCAGAAGAGAAGTGGATGTATTTTTATACTTGCATAAAATGCATAGAATTTTCTTATGTATTCGAAACATTGAGAATGACCTATCTTTGGTTCGTTGTTTCATATGTCTTATTTTGTTCTATGTGAACCTTGAGGACGACACGCTTTGGGAAGGGATTAGACCACATGAAGAACCTCACTTTATCACTTGATTCACAATTTAGATAATAATTTTGTGACTATTCTTCATTTGAGAACTATGGATTGTAATAATTGGTTTCACGTTGTGTCCTATTGTTGTCCTTAAGCTTTACTTGCATCCGGATATATTCATGATTTTGTTTCCCTTGATTAATACATTATAATATGAAATTTAGAGTTTACCTACTTGCTGAAATTTTAGGTTATTTATTGTAGTAGTATCTTTGTGTGTTGAAGTTTAGGTAGTATCTTGGCTTTCACTTAGTCAGGGTGTTACAGCCTAAATCTCGCTGCTTTAAGTGGTTCGCTTACTTTCTTCAGACGATTGAAGTCGCTATCTCGCTGAGTAGTATTATAACTAGTAGCAAGCAGCAATAGTGATGCTTCTAGATGGACTTGGCCTAACCAAATTGGATTGCCTGTGAACTACATACATACTTTTTTTTAATGCTGGGAGGCCACACCCAGATTGACCAGGATTTTTTAAATAAATTTATTTTTAAAGATAACTACAAAAATAAATGGTCGATTTTTTAAACAAAACTAGGATCCTGTCGCCATTTGGAATGGCGACAAGCTCCTGTCGCCATTTGGAATGGCGACAAGCTCCTGTCGCCATTCCAATTGGCGACAGGGACCCTATCGCCAAAGGAAACAGTGGAGGAGGTCCCTGTCGCCAGTTCAATTGATGACAAGACTCCTGTCGCCAATTCATGTCGATAGGGTCCTTTCATCAATTGAACTAGCGACATAAGGGTTCCTGTCATTTTTTTTAATTTATGTGTAGTGGAATTTTTATTTTTATTTTAAAAAAAATTGGTAATACGTTGAAGTGTCCACGTAGTTCGAATGCAAAATCAGAGAAGACAATGTAATGTGAAGTAGAGAATGGACAAAATATTTGGGTTTAGGGTTGCCATACGTAATGTTGTCCCGATATTTTGGAAAAAGGGATGTAATTTGTTGCATAAGATATGCGGATCATTTGACACGAAAGGTAAAATTTTAATACACAAGTTCACTGTCGTTTGGACCTTTCTTTTTTATGTTGTCCCCTGCCTTGCTATGCCAAGAATTGAATGACAAAAGAGAATAAGATTTGCGGTCGACTTTACAACGCAGTTGCGAATTGAAATAGACTTTATAATAAAGTTGTGGATTACACGGCAAGCAGGGTTTGGTTACGTACATAAGGAATGACATCATGCACGATGCAACAAACCAAAATACACCTACGATACAAACGCGCCTTTTTGGAATGAAAATAAAGTCGATTGGAACAAAGATCATTAGTTTCAGCGGCCCATCGCTCCCTTCCCCTTGTCTCCTTGCTACCCATGGTGGTGGCCAGTCTCGAAGTCATCCATGTCCTGCGAGATGGGCTGGACGGTTGAATGATGTTAGGGTAACACAACGTCAGGACAAATTAATAATTATGATGCATACTAAACATAACTTACTTCTTAGATCCGGAGTGTGCCCACATGATGGGGAGTGGTAGTATCGCCCACGGTCTCACTTGCAGAAGCCTTCCCCTTGTCCGCTTGTTGCCCGCGGTGGCGGCAACTAGTCTTGAAGTCATCCTGTCCTGCGAGATGGGCTGGACGATTGAATGATGTTAGGATAACACAACGTCGGGCAAAATTTATAATTATAATGCATACTGAACATAACTTACCTTGTCCGCCGCCCACTTGGCCTTGTCGTACTTATCTATTTTCTTGGGCTCGTCTGATACCTTTTCAGTTGGGTCGGGGTCGAGTACGTAAGGTGTCCAGCGCTGGAAGGTCTCGGCTCACCATGGACAGTTCAACATGTACTTCCGCTAGATGAACGCTCTATCGTACATCTTCAAGCCGTCGATCCATTGAAAGAAGTTGCATTGTATCTTCGGCTGCCATTATGTGTGTGTGTGTGTAATCAGGGATTTGTGGAATGGAACGTATGATGTGAAAACACTTTGTGTGTGAAAGATACGCTTACGAGGTGGTGACCTCACGTGTAGTACACCTAAGCGGACATCGCCGAGTGTATGGACTGGATGATCTTTGTGGTTCTTCGCACACACATTGCGGGCATGGGAACTTTGGTGTTATCGGCGCATCCTTCATAGACTTATCCGGGTAGGGTTTAGCTCTCTTGGCAAGCAACTTGTGTTTCTGCAGTATCCTCTTGTAGAAGCTCGCCGAATCCTCCATGTCCTTCCTCTTAGTTGTGTGAACCAATCTTTGGTGTAGTTATGGGTGTGGTGGTGTAGTGTTACCCCGCAGCTATCTTCTCCTCCACTTCTCTTCTGTGGCGCCCCGTGTCATTACCGAGGGTAATCACACTTAAGCATACAGATTATTATTCGTCTGCCCGGTAGGACACCACTCCAACGAATAATAAGCCTTACCAAAGTTAACAAGCAGAACAATAAGATAGAAACTGTACTTTATTACAGCAGGTAGCTATGCAAGGCTATGGTCTTTAATACAAGTATTTAATTAAACCGTAAAACAAGACAAACCCCCTCGCTTGCTTGCCTTGCTCCATAGAACGTCTACTCGTCCCACTCGCCGAATAAGGTGTCCACCTCGCTCTGGTCCTTGTAGTAAGTGCCCTCGCTTCCCGCGGTCTCCTCGGCACCTGCGTATTCTTCATCCCACTCGGGATAGTTCCCGGCCGGACTAGAATCTAACAAAGGAAGATAATAGCAAGGATGAGTACTAGTGTACTCAGCAAGCATTAATAGCAAAGATGCACTGTATGACTCTTCTCTGTTCAATTATTATATTTCCTAGCTCATCTCTTTTTTCTTAAAATACTTTACCAAATTAAGTGGCAAGTTTTACTTCTGAAAAGACTACTTATCACTCGGTGAGAAGATAGACCCCGGTCACCATAGACTCCAATCCAGGAGACAGGCATAAATCCATGGTTTTATATAACACTGCTCAGGCTTGTACCACTTTACCCATAGCTACTCTGAGCTCTGTTAAGCTAGGTCTCACACATTTCCTTTGATGTGGTATCAAGTTCAGAGTGCGGAACGTTTTCCAAGTTACGCAATTAAGTCTCCACCCATTATTTTCCGTCGGTGTCCTAAGGCGCTCACCCAGTCCTCCACCGAGTTCCCATAATGTTGGTTGGGCTAGTTATCCCTTCACCCAACACTTTGAAGGGATACGAGTAGGCTACGCTAGCAAACAATTCAAAATTCTACCACGTAAACCAGGAAGCCATGCAAGTAGAAGATCACAGATCGTTATCACTAGGCGCGCAGTGCAGCGGAAGAAGAGTTGGAGAAGCTTGATCCAACATAGAGCGTGTCGATGAAGTGATCGTAGTCGATCGTCCAACGTCGAGCACGTCGATGTAGTTGATCATCCAGTGTCCTCGCGAGTCTATCGTCTCCTCCAGCAACCTTTGCATGTCACGAGTTGCGGATCGTCCTAGTGTTGATGCTTCACAACAACACCTCCAAGGTATCCACACATACGAGGTAGTGACACCACACGCTGGAGTACTAGCGCTGTGGCGTGGTTGAGGAAGGCGTGGCTATTAGGGTTTCGGGAGTTCTTCAAAAGATGATCATCACACCCCATGCTACCTCCCTCAATATATAGGCATCCATAATGGGTCTCGAACTTGAGGCCCATTAGGAACTCGAGGCCTACAAGAATTCGGATCACTATCCAAATCAAATCCTAGCTCTTTAAGTGTACAACCCTATAGGTTCATGTGTAATCGGTTGTGACTCGGAAACTCTTTTTCCGACCATGAGTTGTTAGCGGTACCTAGTAGCACATAACGATTTTCAAACACACATAGAAAATATCGGATAAACCTTAATGTAATATGATCTACGACCAGGTCCATATCACTAACGACCAACTCGTATCTCTATACGATCTGTTCATATTTGGTCTTGACCAATTCGTAACTCCTTACGACCAGATTTTGACCACTTAGTGACCATGTTTGACCGATTTCACGACTAGCTCAGATCTCCATACGACTACTCTCAGATGTCGATCGAATCGAAAGACCTTCTCGTATTCTCCCTTTGCCTCACGATATCTGGTTGAACTCTAGGTGAGATGTTGTATCATCCATGGACTATTCAATACTTTCTCGATCAAGTGTCGGATAACTTCACGTGGTCGAACACTTCGACCAATAGTGGCATGGTTATGCACTTACTTTATCCGACCACAATGAGGGGCCCAGAGACATCTCTCCTGTTATGTTAGGAGGGGCAAATCCCATATCCGACCAGTCACATTCCTCTACATGTTTCATAGCATACCCGAAGCTACCTTTATAACTACCCAGTTACGAGTAGCGTTTGGCAACTCCTAAGAGTGCTATTACACATGTAGGAAACCATGTTGATCTCAGGTCTAAGGATTATACATCATCATTGCTTGAGACCAACTGATGACACATGAAATCATAACAATCTCAATAGTGTCTCAAGGTGGATCTTATCCAACACCATGTTCTCTAACATGTGTCCATATTATTGGTTTGATATCTCCATATCAATGACTTGTGAAACATAGCCATCAACCAATACATATGCTAGTCTATTCATATGTGTTCTCATATGTTTTCGACCAGGGAACGTTTAAGAATAATCATCGTAGAAATATAGAGTTCCACAATCAAGTCACAAACTTGATAATAAATATTAACAATATTATTCTAGGAACAAGATAACATATTATCCAATGTTATGAACATAATGAAATATAATCATCTCTATGATTGCCTCTAGGGCATATTTCCAACACACTCCACCTGCGCTACTATAGCGCATTGGATCCTCCACTTCCGGACTTTTTCTACAGGTCCTTGGTTCCTCCATCACTCTAACACTTATATTATTTACCCGATGTGGAGAGTATATTCACGTAACAAGGTAGCAGTTTCTGCCTGCCGAAATGGGAAAATGGTTGGCACTTAAATATAGCCCCTATTATCCATATGTAAAGGGTCCCACCTCTTCCCTCTCTCTCCTACAAAGGGCCCCTCTGCAATCAACCGTAGTATTTATTCTTCCTCTCATGATCGCTTGGTCCTCTCATATTCATCTCTTTTCTCATATTTATTTTCTCTTCTTTCTTTTATCCGATTTGGTTTGATAAATAATTTCAATGCACATACATATATGATGGTATAGAATGTAACTTTTACATTTAAGATAACTAGGTTAATAGTCAAGAAATAGGCTTGCCTGAGTATTCGTAGCAAAGATCGGCGTCAACGAATTCTAGACTAGCTATTCCTGCCTAAGTCGGTTCGTCTTCTGCAATTTATACGACAGACACATATAACAGAAATACTTAGTCGTTTGGGGTGATAATATACTTACACTAACTCGTTGCTCTCTATTTTAGCAAATTTTAATTTAGTTCATTTTTTTGAAGCTCTGTTAGGTTAGTGTTTCCCAACGACTATTTTTCCTACGACATGTTATCTCTAGAATTCTAAGGTTGCGAAACTCATATGTGCTCACCCTCAGCTTGGGTTGGCTTGGAACCGAGAAGTTGGGATGCTTTTATCTAGTTCCCCTGGATTTTCCTAAATTAGCCTAATCCGCTCCTAACGACATACGCCCGCAACACGCTACACATAACACTATACACATCTTAACTGCACCTATGCGCACATACCCTAAACACAGCACTCACACGACACTCTACTAAACTACAAAAAACACTAAACGCACCCCGCACACAACACAACTCAACACCACTCAACTCAACTCACCTCACTACACAACACACCACACAGCACACACGCACACAACACCAAACACACAACAGCACACACACTGCACTAGCACAACACCACACCACACACACACACATGCATGCATGCACCGCACAACAAACACACGCACAACACTCTACGCTCAACACAACACTCACACACACAACACTCCCTCCCTCACTCGCCTCTCCCTTTCCCCTCTATTATGCGATGGATCCCCTCTTCTCTTCCAAATCCAGCACCGCCCCAGGGTTGATGGCTTCCTCTCGTGGCTCCCCTCCGCTGGTCCCTCACAGGATCTGCGCCGCCGGCCCCTAGCTTCTCCTGGGTGGCTCCTACGGTTGTCTTTGGAAGCTCCTACTCCTACTCTAGTTTTGACCTCGCCTTCGGCCCTCTGTAGCTACGGCTCAGCTACTTCGGCGGTTTCCCTTTTCTCCCCTTACTCGCATTATGATTTTTCCCATTATCGATTTGTGTTGATTTGCCCCTAAGTGATTTGGGGTTCTTAGGTGGCACTATTGGTGGGTTTTGGGGCTTTCGGTGGTGGCTTGGGCATGGTGAGCGTATGGCCTCGGTGGCGGCTTGACGGTTAGGGTTTGGTGGTTGCATAATTGTGGCTTGGTGATGGCTTTGGTGGGTTTTCGGTGATGGCTCTGTGGTGCGGGTTTGAAGAATCTAGACCCACCATTATGTGTTAATGGAGTTTTGGTTATTAATGACAAATCTATTTTTGAGACTAACACTCTTATTGATATATCTATTATTTAGTCTCAAATTGGATATAAAAGGAAAAATCCAAACAGGTATGCATTCATTTTGATAAATCTAATTGTGAGACTAACATGTTTATTAATATACCTATTGCTTAGTCTCAAATTAGATATAAAGGTGAAAATCAAAGAGGTATGCATTCTACATTATATTTCTATATATTGTTGCATTCCTAGGATCCAAAATATAGGATGAATTCCACCAAAAGTCTAACTTGAATATGTGCATATGTTCTTATTACACATTTGTGTATGCACACATTTAGGGGAGTTCACACTATGTTTTGTGGTTTCATTAGTATTGATCCATATTCCCGCTTTCCACATATATTAATGATCTTTACTTTGAAACATATCCTTGAGTATATATAACTTGTGTAGTTAATATATTCATATGAATATATGAGACTTGTGTAGCTCATACATGCTCATATATCCTTTGAGTATATATAACTTGTGTAGTTCATATATACTCATACCAATCTACATTCAATTATTTGTAATTGAAGTGGTTGTCATCGATTACCAAAGAGGGAAAGATTGTGGTATCTTGTCCCACCATTATGAGTTAATGGTATGTTATGGTAATTAATGACAATCACATTGTGGAACTAACATTTTCCATGAATTGGATGAATAGGTTGTGTTCTATGAGGATGGAGACTTTGGATGACATTATGAGTTGATTGTCATCAAGTCAAGACTCGGGATGAAGGAAATTATCATGTGTTGATGATGTTCAAGTCAGGATACCGAAGTGAAGAAAAACATCATGTGTTGATGATATTGAAGAGCTTGGAGTAAAGGATGCATCATATGTTGATGTGTATCAAGTTCAAGAAGAGGAGATGATCATGAGTTGATCATCAAGTCAAATGAAGACCCATCATGTGTTGATGGAAGTCAAGTGAAGGATGCATCATGAGTTGATGCATATCAAGTCAATGACCTGGACTTGAAGCGAAGATGTGCGTCATCAAGCTTCAAGTGGTTGCGCAAGGCAAAGGTATGACTAGATAGGGCTAAGGATGTGTTCCTAGCCTTTTACCGGTCTCGATGTTTGGTTGGGAGACCGGGTTGCTAGTATAGGTTGTCGTACTATTAAGAGGGGTTTTGTCTAGTAGCTTGAGTCTCATCATGTGTTGATAGCTCAATCTCACTTGCTCTAGCTCTTCGTGGCATGATGCTATTATTTGCAAATGTGTTTTATAAATAGTCGAGGCTCATGCATTTAATCCTTGTAGCATGTGACTATACTTTGCATATATGTTTTGCAAATGGTTGAAGTCCATGTACCTACTCCTTGTGGCATGATCTATGTTTGCAAATGTGTTTTGTAAATTGTTGGGATTCATGTATTTTCCCTTGGCATGGTCTAAGATTGCTTGTTGCTAATACTTTGGACTTAGACCATGGCAGTGGCTCTTTGGAGTTGTGCCTTTTGATTTGATAAAATGTGTTTGAGATCAAATCAAATAGGTGGGTTGTGTAGCCCTCTGACTAAGCTTTCCATAGAGTCCAAGATCACTCAATTCCGACATCGGAGTCAAAAGTTATGACCGTTTTTCCGAGTGTCACCTGTGCTGAAATCCAGGGCCGGACTGACCGCCCACATGCCTAAGGTCTGACCGCCCACATGCCTGCGGACTGACCGCCCTTATAAGGCCGGTCAACATTTTTCAGAGGGCATGTTTTTCGGTTTTCTTGCACCCGGAAGGCCCGGACTGACCGGGGGTCCGGTCAGACCGGACCCTGTGAGGGCGGACTGACCGGGAATTGCATGTAACAGCTATTTTTATAGTCATATTAATCAGAGGCCGGGACCGACCGCCCTATGCTCATGGCCCGATCGAGTTTCCCGATTTTAGTGATTCTCCTCCAACGGCTAGTTTTTGTGTGTGGGCTATAAATACTCACCTTGGCCGGTTGGAGGGCAACTTTTGGCATCCTATTTCACTCTCTTGAGCTAGTGTGAGGTTCTCCTCTCAATTGTGCATGTGTTGCACCTTGTGATCAAGGAGAGAGGTCTCTAGTTGCATGTGTTGCATCTAGAGGTGTTGCATCTAGAGGTGGATTTCGTATCCATTTGAGCTTGTGCATTCGTTGCACGTGGTGAGAGTCAAGCAAGGGGCTTGGCTTATTACTCTTGGTGTTTGCCGACACCTAGACGGCGTGGAGGCGTCGTGGACTGGTGATCTTCTCAAGAAGTTTGTGAGAAGGTCCGGCGTGTTGTGAAGGTTGGAGCTCACCTACCCGGAGCGGGAAAGAGCTACCACTAGTGGAATCGAGGTGTTTGGCTTAATTCGTGGAGCCGGTCCAATTAGTTTGGGCTTACCTCAACGTGGATTAGGGGAGACCGGCAAGTCTCCGAACACCACAGTAAAACGTCATTGTGTCATTGTGGTTTGCTCTCTAGTGATTTAGTTTGTGCAATTTACATTCCTATAATTAAATTGCTTACATGTCTTTGTATGATTGCTATCATTATCAATAGACTTATATTGTTGGTGCACTGAGTAAAGACTTGTTGATTTAGGCTTTAATTGTGCAAAACTGAATTGATTTATAATTCCGCATTAAAACTCGGTTTTAGCCAAAAGATTTTAAAACCGTCTATTCACCCCCCTCTAGTCGACCTCCTCGATCTTACAGGGTTCCTTGGGTATATTGGACTTGTTCATTGGCCTGGTGATGTGTGGTGGTGGGTTGATGCTTCTGTGATGGCTTGGATGTGGGCTTCGGTTGTGGTGGGGGTTCTGTGATGGCAATGTGGTGGCTTGGGTTGTTTTGGAAATGGTGATGGCTTTAGTGGTGGCCTATTGTATGGGTATGATAGTGCCTGGTGGTTGCTTGAGGCTGCTGTGGGTTTTGAGGGCATGCTGGGAATGGTTCCTTGGGCATTGGCTTCGGTCTCGACTTCAACCCTAACTGAAATAGCCTCTTTTCCCTTTTTCATATCTTGTCAATTTTAGTTTAGTTTCTTGCTCTATTCTTTTACCATGCATGCTTGGGGTAGCCCGGTTAGGGTTATTATGCCAGTACTTGGGGTGGGGATGTTGCGCTGGGGAGCTCATCCCTGCCTCTGAGGGCGCACGACTAAGGCATAGCATACCTTCTCTCTAGGTCGCCTTGTCTAGCGTGTGTTCGTGTGTTGTGCGAGTGTTGTGTGATGCTAATGCTAAGAGGGACGATATGAAGGTGGTTGGCTTGGTGGGCTTACCCAATGGTTTGGGGGTTTGTTGAGACTTGGTAGGTTGGTTGCTGGATCGGGTGGTCCTCTAGGTTATCGTGATCATTCACTAGCAGTCTTGGTCTTCCTCTACCTTCCCATCCTCTTGTCTCTAGCCCGCTTCCCTTGCTTGATTCCCTTGTGTGGGGGTTATGTGGTGGATGGGGCTTTCTTTACTTGGTCCTTTGCTTCGGCTTGCTCTTGCTTACTCTGCCTTGTGGTTGTAGTGGGCGGCTATTGGCTATTTTTGGAGAAATGAAATGGGTTTGGCTGCGATGATTGAGGGCTTTTATGTGGGGCTTTTTGGGGTATCTTTGTCTTTCTCCTTACCTACATTGCCCTTACCTTATCTCCTCCCTCGTTGGCTATTTGGTTGGGTAAAAGCTATGGACCGTTGGTCCATAGGGCACCGTTTCTTGGATTTTCTATGGCTGAGGTAAGTCGGAAAAGTGGATGTTGGGTTTTTTTTCTAAATGTTGAGTGATGAAACCCACTGAAGTAAGAGAATGCCGACTAGCCCCAGATAGTCTGGGAACCTCTGTGAGCTTCACTTTTTCTGATGGCACCACTTCTTTATTCTCACTTCGTTTTATTGCTTTTGGTTTGGTCTTGGTCCTTTGGCTTTTGCTAAACGGAAAGGAGTGGTGCTAGGTTCTTGTGTCGGCGGTGGAGGGTTCAATCTACCTGCAATGCAGCAGAGGAAACTCAAGGGCTTCAGGCTACCAAGGATGCAAGAGTTTAATTTGTAGTTTAAATAAATTTTATAATTTTTATTTTGCTTTAATGTAACGAATTCTTGCAATTAATTCAGATGTTGTATTAATGTTTTACTTCTGCTTGTAATGCATTCTTGTAATTGATTCTGATCTTGTAAACATTTTACTTTTGCTTTAAAAGTCTTATGGTAAATTCTGATACTGAAATGTTGTATGTTATTGATGTGTCACATGTTCTATTTGTCTGTAATTACTATTGAGATGGATTTAATTTACTGCTTATTACTGTTTAGATGAGTTTAATCGTTAGGGTTCTCACATCTTCTCTCTCCTTTTATACAGGGATTTTTCGGCCTAGAAAGGGGGGTGACAGTGTGTTGTCATCTCAGTCTGCAAAAGTGGCAGCGTGTGGCATAACAGGGTGCGGTCTTTTAGGTCTAAAAAGGTGTCGTTGCGAAGCGTCGCAGTGTGTTGTCATATCAATATACAAAAGTGGCAGCGTGTGGCGTGATAGGGGCCGGTCTTTTCGGTGTAAAAATGTGGCGTGACGGAGTAAGGTGGGTCATCCACGACCCTCACGCAATGAACCCTCGTTCGACTAGAGTGCCACTCTATGTACTTCACGTACATCCCCAGGTCATAGGGAGCATCCTCCTGGACGACGTTAGCAACAGCGTTGATCCAGCCCTGGATCCAAGGGAACATCCTCTCCATCCAAAAAGTCATAGCAGGTACTCCCTTCCTAGTGTACCTATGGAAGGCAAAACGATTGTTTCATTGGTACATGACGCAAATGGTAAGAACATCCTCTCCGTCCAAAAAGTCGTAGCAGGTACTCCCTTTCTAGTGTACCTATGGAAGGCAAAACGATTGTTTCGTTGGTACATGACGCAAATGGTACCCGCTTCGTGAACTTACCATGGGCGTAGGATTCTAGGATCACGTCGAGACCGAATCGGTGCATGACCCGCTGCACCCAGTACTCCTCCGCGAAGACGTCGTGCACCAATGGCCTCTGCGTGAACCAGTACTCATAGTCTTGCGTGCACAGACTCAACAGGTTTCGGAGCGCGCACGCATACACCCTTTTGGTAGAGTACGTTGTCCAAATGACACGGTCATCCGTCAGCTAATCGAACATCGCAACGTAGTCCGGGTAGGATGCAATCAGTAGCATAGTGACATGTGGAATAGAAAAACCCGAAATTAGCACACGAGTTTGAAATACATTAGGAAAAAAATAAATGTTCAGGAAACTTACCGTCGGCGGCACCACACCATACACATAGTCGGCCAGTCCACGTCATCGTCCTCAACGTACATGTTGACTCTGTACGCTCACAGCTCCAGCTGTGGTCGTCCGATCTAGAAACGCTTGAAGGACCACAGCTGAAGGAGCAACGGGCATCCTCCAAGGATGGAGCTCTCTCGGAACTAGTGGAATGCGTCACACAGGGCGCGATACGTCGCGCACAGCACCACTAGGCCCTAGGCGTAGGGCTAGATCTCCTCCACCTGCCAGTCTGCCAGCTCTTGTCCATATTGGATCATGTGTTTGTCGACGTTCTCACCGTGGGACCCTAGGAACATCACCCACCCGAACAACCACAGCAAGTAGGCCTCGAAGTGTCTTCTCACCATATGGTTGAGTGTGTCCTCCGCCATACGCTCGGGCTTCAAGAAGGCAGATACACATTAGCAAGGTGTACAAATCAATTGATGCGAGAGGACAAGAGTTTCGAATACTTATGTAGAACCGACAGATCCACTTCAGTGTCGGCCCCATGGGTGTTGTTGCTGAATCGCCATTTCAACTAGCGACAGGAACACTGTTCACTTCCTATCGCTAGTTAAAATGGCGACACTTCCTGTCGCCAATTGAAATGGCGACAGGAAGTTGAACTGACTGTCAGCAGGGGCACCAATTGGAATGACGATAGGATCCTAATTTTTTTTTAAAAAAATATCGACTATTTATTTTTATAATTGTCTTTTAAAATAGGAAGAAGTCCATTCTACCCCCTCAAGTATCGACATACAGACACCTAACCCCCTGAATTAAAAAACCGACCATTTGACACCCCAAAGTTGTAAACAGGACAACGTACACTGACGTGGCGTCCGGGTGGTCCGGTTTAATCGAGTCACTAGGTGATCGCCATGAAGTGGCAATGGCGGCTGCTCGGCTTCGGGCTTGCCACGGGTGAAGAGGGGTGGCTGCAAGGCCGGAATGGTCAAGGGGCGGCCACGAGGGCACCGACGACTGCTGGGCGCACAAGGCGGAGTGGTGCTTGAGGCAAAAGGCGATGCTTTTAATGGCCCGGCAAGGTTCTGCAAGGCTGCCCTGGGCGGGGAGGCCGATGGTGGGGTCGGGAGCCTAGGGTGGCGTGGTGGCGAGTTAAAATGGCTGTGAAGAAAAGGTGGGGAAAAGTGGAGGGGGTTGAGTGGCAGACGGGTTGGAGTGGCGGAAGACTCACCAGAGCGCTGGCTGACCGAGGCGGAGGAGAAGGAGTGGCGGGCAAGGCTTCGGTGGAGAAGAAGAAATGGTTGGGGAAGGAGAGCAATGGCAAGGGAATGCACAGGACTCATATGGCCACACGGGGGAGCCTTGGGGGGAGGCAAGGGGATGGGCTGGGCTCGGCTGCGCAAGCCGACATGAACCTTATTTTGCCACTCCAACCCTGCACCAGCACCCGCGCCTCAACCCCCTTCTTCCCCACCTCGCCATTTTCTTTCTTCATCACGAGAAGCGCCGAGCCGCCACCTCCTCCTCTCTGTTGGCCTCTTGCCGCCACGCGCTAAAGAAGCGATCACCTAGTTGAAAATCCCCAAGTCAAAAACCCCCACTATTTATTTTTATAATTATCGATCTTGAGGGGTAGAATGGACTTCTTCCTTTAAAATAATATTTGTTTTAAAAAAAATCGATTGACCGAGCCAATCCTCCGTCTCTGGCTCAGCGAAGCATTGAACTACTGAAGCATGGAAGTATAGAAGTGATTTCTGCGCTGCTTTGGAGCTGACACCATCTTCCCGTAATCCCAGCAGTTTCCGTTACCCCACAGAGGAGAGAGAACCAGAGATTTCCCTGCATTACGGCGGAGTGGTAGGTAGTCCGTTACAGCGCTCGCCTAATTTATTACTCCCCTCTCCTCTCACCACCACCTCTCCGGACTCCGGGTAAACGCAAATCAGCAGCTGCCTCTCTCTCTCCTCCTATCCATTGAGCAACTTTGCAGCATTCCACACCAACACGCAAGAATTGGCATTGGCAATGGCGAAGCTGCGGGAGCGCAGGCAGCTCCGTCTGTCCGTGCCGGCGTCGCCGCCATTCCCGCACCAGGAGCAGCACCCCTTCAGCCTGCCGTGCACGCCGCCCGGCTCGCTCGGCCCGGCCATCGACAGCCTCGCGGAGCTCGAGAGGCTGGCCGTCCTCGGCCACGGCGCGGGCGGCACCGTCTACAAGGCGCGGCACCGACGCACGGGCGCGGTGCTCGCGGTCAAGGCACTGCGCGACGGCGACGCGGCACTCCACGAGGCCGACGTGCACCTCCGCGTGGCCGCCGCGGCGCTGGACCACCCCTCCGTCGTCCGCCTCCATGGCGTCTTCCCTGGGGACCCCGCCGACGGGGACCAGCTCGCGTGCCTCGTCCTCGAGTACGCCCCCGAGGGCTCCCTCTGCGACGTGCTCCGGCGGTACGGCCGTCTCCCGGAACAAGCCATCGCCGGCGTCGCGCGGTGCGTGCTCTACGGCCTGCGCCACCTGCACCGCCTCGGCGTCGTGCACGGCGACGTCAAGCCGTCCAACCTCCTCGTCGGCCGCCGCGGCGAGGTCAAGATCGCCGACTTCGGCGCCAGCTGCCTCGTCACGAGCGACGCGCACCAGGCGGCCGGGACATGCGCGTACATGAGCCCGGAGAGACTGCACCCCGAAGGGTTCGGCGCCACGGCGCCGTCAGCCGGCGCCGACTTCTCCAGCGACGTGTGGGCCCTGGGGGTGGTCCTGTTAGAATGCCACGCGGGCAGGTTCCCACTCGTCGCCGCCGGGGAGAGGCCGGACTGGCCGGCGCTCGTGCTGGCCGTGTGCTTCAATGGCACGCTGGAGTTGCCCGTCGCGGCGTCGCCGGAGTTCAGGGGCTTCGTGCAGAGGTGCCTGGAGAAGGACTGGAGGAGGAGGGCTACCGTGGAGGAGCTTCTTGGACACCCCTTCGTCGCGGGAAGGCTATCTTGGTGCACCAACGAAAACGATTGGCTCACCAGCTTTGACAAAACTGGCAATTGAACATAAGAGGGTTCAAGTGTTCAAGTAATCAGAAATCAACGCTGTCTCTGCTCGGGGATGAAGATGGAAATAAAGCCAACAACTTTTTGACCGATTGATTCTTAATTAGAATCGGTAAAGACGCAAATCCAACATGAACATGAATAAGAGGTATCTGCAGATTCTGCACGAGAGAATGAAGTGATTCTGCACGAGAGAATGAAGTGATTCTGGGAAGGAACTGAGGTCGCTGGAATAGTCAGCTCAAATGGATGTTTTAGATATCAATAAAGTGGGTCATGTCAACCTAAAGATGATTTTATCATCACCATTTTTGACCGATTGATTCTTAATTAGAATCGGTAAAGACGCAAATCCAACATGAACATGAATAAGAGGTATCTGCAGATTCTGCACGAGAGAATGAAGTCATTCTGCACGAGAGAATGAAGTGATTCTGGGAAGGAACTGAGGTCGCTGGAATAGTCAGCTCAAATGGATGTTTTAGATATCAATAAAGTGGGTCATGTCAACCTAAAGATGATTTTATCATCACCAATAACAATAAGATGGAATGTCCATGCATGCAGCACAAGATCGAGAGTGAACTTCCATCAACATAAGGAGACGAAATGCTGCGAAAACATTTCTTTTACGAAGTATAGAAAGGCAACAAGCATAAACATAAATGGGCTTCAACAATCTGGAGAACCTCACCAACAAAAGATAGGACTTCTATCATCCATGACCCAAGCCTAAATTCATAATTGGGCTACGGGCCCAAGACTGAAGAATCCTTGTTATGAAATTGTATTTTGACTTAGCATAGCAGAGCCCACTATCCCCTAAAAAAAGCCCACTAGGGGTTCACCACAAAGCACTTCTCCCTGATCTCTCCTTCGTCGCCGGTGAGCACCTCGATGCCGCCCATCTTAACCATTGACGCCGCGAACTTGGCCACCCACGCTTCCCCAACGGTGGCGTGGAAATTGACAATCCCCGCCGTCCAGGGGCTGTCGAGCAACGTCTGGTCGGAGGTGAGCACCACCTTGTGCTCCAGCACGTTCTTGAAGTACTGGTTGTCGAGGCTCGCCTGCGTCACTGGGTCGAGAGGCACCGTCGTGCGGTCTTTCATGTCGTCGGTCGATGGCGGGCACCGCTGCTTGAGCTGCGCCGCGTACGCCGCGTCGATCGACGGGTCCTGGCGGCCCCACTCGCCGCTGAAGTTGTACAACCGCTGCGTGAACGACGAGCAGTGCGATCGACCGATGGTGTGCGCGCCAGAGAGAGTCACCATGTCGTCGAGAGACAGCCCTTTGCGCTCGAAGCTCTCTACGAGCTGCCCCACGTGGAAGTCCGGGAACGGCACGTTGTCGTCGAGCACCTCGTTCATGTCGGACACGCGGCCGTCGCGGCGGCCGGAGGGGACTCGGTAGTCGATGCCGCCGGCGAGGTACACCCCGTCGCGCGCCGCGAAGGCCAGGACGTCGGCGCAGGACACTGTGCGCCGGCAGTGCGCCTCGACGATGGCCTTGGCCTCGTCGATGACCTCGAACCCGCGCAAGCTCGGGTTGTTCGCCGGCGAGTCCTTCTCCGCGTCATGCCCCGGCGTCGAGTTGATCAGGATCGAGCCATCACAACCCTACATGCACATATCACAAGCTTCATCAGCCATTGCTGTAATCAACAACATATTTTTACCAGATTGGCAGATTGGCGCGTGAAGCGTGTGTGCTAGCTTACCCTTACGAAGCAGTCGTGGAAGTGCATCCGGATGAGGCCGGCGGCGAGGCCGGGATCCCTGGCGATGGCTCGGCGGACGGCGTTGCGCACGATGTCCTCGGCCTGCGGGCACGAGTGCTTGTAGAACCCGACCTCCAGGGACGACGACGGCGACGCGCGTGCCACCGAGGAGGCCACCAGCACCGCCCATGCAAACACTAACCACGACCTCATGGCTGGCCACCAATCGATATGATCAATGGATCGTTCGATCAAGCACTAGCTATCTCGATCGATGCTAGCTTACTACACTCCCCCTCTTAACTATGCAAACTTAATTAGCTGGCTAGCTAAGCAGAGCTCGATGGTGATTGGATTGATTGATGAGGAGATGAGAATGGCTAGTGCGGTGGACGGGTGTATTTATACATGAGCGTGCATGTGTGAACGCGCATATGATAGATGTAGCTGTTGGGAATGGCGCGTGTGTGTATCGTACCGAGTCAACAACGAAGACCCGATCCTAATCCTAGCATAGCTACCCTCCATTTACCCGGCAACTAAGCTTGTTTAATTATCCAACAAGCAAGCGTGTTTACGCACGCACGCATGCATGCTTGAATACGTGTGTCCCTCTGTCCCACGGCGTACAGCATTTCTCGCGGATCTCGAGGATGGATGAACGGTGCTTGATCGATGAACGATCGATCGTGGGTTTATATATTTTAATTAGCTCGGTGTATGCGTGGAGAAATCGTCTCACTTCCTTTTTGTAGTGAGAAAGGGATGGATCTGTGAAATGCTTGGTTCGGGATTAAGAACTGGTAAGAGCTAAGCTATAACCGACAGGAGGCCGACAATCAACATGTGTCACCTTCTACCTAATGTTGCTCAAACTTGTTAACAAATAACAATCATTTGCGTAGCAGAGTTCTTTAAACAAAACATATTTGGAGAGGTTACTTGTGAAGATTCTTAAACAAAGAGCAGGTTTTTGAGCTTTTGACATGGTCCATCGATGTGGTACCTGGACAAAGCCGTGTTTGTTTGGTGAGTTTTTTTAACCATCCTTGGGAGGTGCCCGTACCTCTCCATCCAAAATGAGTACCTGTCCACTAAAAAGGAGGCACGAGTCAAATCTATCCATTGATTAAGTAGGGGTAGGGTCGGTATTGCACAACTCCTCCGTGTGCTTCACCACCTCTCTCGACGGCGTCAGCACATCGCTTCATTCGCTCAAACGTATCCCTTCGCTCGCATCCCATCGATCGCGACCACGACATCCCTTCGCTCGCATCGCTCCGAGGGCGCCGCCGGCCGTAGGGCTTGTGGCGTTCGGCGGTGGAGGCCGGCGTCAAGCAATCACATCCAATAGATCGCGACCGCTCCATCCCTTCCCCTGCATTGCTGAAATCGACGCTACCGGACTCCTGAATCCTGATCGACGCTTCAATGTCGGAAACAGGCATATATACCTTACCTTTCGGCCTTTCAGCTTGGGCCTGGCTACCTCTCACGCTCAGGAAGGAGGAGCAGGACTCGTCAGTGCGTGGCAACCAGGATTGGAAATTGATCAACATGTTTGATTCTTGATAATTACATTGCCTTGGTACTTTGGTAGGCTATAGATCACGTCTTGTGCTACTTGATAATTAACTGACGTAGTAGTTCACTGTTGTAGAATGCCATTTTACATCCATGTGAAAGATGTGATCGACATGCACCGCAATCAGAATTCACTAATGCAGTGTTGACAGTACTTAAGAACGAAGAAGCGATATGCATTATGATGGTAAAAAACAAAGTAACAAGCATTACACAGGATAGGGAAAGCAGGCCTGTAGACATGGATTGTGGTTTTATTTGTCAGATGGACTAGAGAAGAGTATTATTTGTTGATTGCTCTTTTCCATTGGTACTTTCTACGCTGTATGAATTAAGTTATTCGAAAATCGTGATGAAGATATAAACCTTTTTTTCCAGAGAAGTGAAGTAGATGGTGATATAATTTTGCTAGTTCATTTTTGGTTATTAGCATGTATATTGTTAATGTGTTGTGTCAAATTGTGAAGAATTAACGGAAAAGAAAATGAATAGTGGTAAGTAATCTCTACTACTAACTCAATGCATTTTTACTTGCATATATAATGGATATACGATAAGAGCACCACTCTTGAGGATCTAGAAGAGTATGCAATGATAGTTAATAAGAGATTAGAAGGCTTTCAGTTTTACATTAGTGTAACAAAAGACTATGTTGAATGTGATCCTTCAACAAAAATGATAATCCATAGGCAATACCTTTTCTATAGAGAAGGATACCAGAAGGACGTATACATGAACATGACCGACAGACATATACACGGATATTCTGGTCGAAGTTTCGTGCCCTAATAATACTTTTGTATCAATTCATGTAATTTTTTTTTTATCTAGATCAATTGTCTTTGTGGAATCCTTGATTACTAAGCTGTTCATTGTACATGACAGCATTTATTTCCTCTTTGAATATACTGACTTGTTTTTACTAGCAGGGAACGCGCCAATGATGTATGAACGTGCATGCGGTGGAGGCCGGCGGCAAGCAGTCCTAAATATCAATAGTTCATCGTCGAACACCAAATCGCTAAGCCAACACACTGCAATCAACAAAATATCTGTCATGCACTTTTGTTTGTCTTGATGTATTCCAGATTACAAAGATGCGATGCACTTTTTGCTTATTATCTGTCTTGATGTATTCCAGCTTAGACCAAAATATCATATACAGTGATTTCAACTGTCTATGAATGTGGTGCAAACTTGCCTGATCTTCTTTTCCATATTCAAGTCTGGTCAGGTTAGTTACCATTGTTATGAATAGCGCATGTATTCATCATGAGGCCAATGGAGTGTGTGTGTGTCTATACACACACACACGCACAGAGATGTGACATATATGCAGATAACCTCTTATACAACGGGGAAAATATACAGACAATGGTATACATCTAACACCCCTCCCCCCTCAAACTTATGGTAGATCAACAACATAAAGTTTGAAGAGATAGAAGCTGTGTTGGGCTCTGGTCTGCGCCTTTGTGAAGAAGTCTGCCAACTGAATTTCTGAAGGTACATACTGAAGGGCAACAACCTGGTCCTGCACCTGTGTTCGCATCTAGGAAGCATCAACACCAATATGCTTAGTAAGCTTATGCTTCACCGAATTTGTAGCAATGCTAATAGCCCCTATACTGTCAGACAAAAGAAGAATGGGTGCTGAAATAGAAACACCAAAATCCTCAAGTAACCACCGTAGCCAAGTAACCTCCACAGTCTACAAAGCCATAGCTCACAACTCAGCCTCAGCACTCGAACGAAAAACTGTTGTCTGCTTCTTAGTCTTCCAAGCAATGAGAGAGCCACTAAGAAAAACACAATAAGCAGAGAGAGACCGATGATCAGAGTGATCACTAGCCCAGGTGGCATCAGAATATGCCTGGAGCTGTAAAGAGCTGGAGCGAGGGAGAAACAGACGACAAGTGATAGTTCCACGAAGATATCGTAGAATATAAAGAAGATGACTATAGTGGAGCTGAGTGGGAGCAGAAACAAATTGACTCAAGATATGCACAGGGTATGAAATATCAGGACGAGTGACACCTAGATAAACAGGACTCCCAACAAGGTGATGATAGCAAGTAAAATCAGTAAGAGGCTCACCATCAGTGGGCTAAAGATGAGCATTAAGCTCCATAGGAGTCTCACCGGTGTGCTGATCAGTAAGAGAAGCACGATCAAGAAGATCCTGAATATATGTTTCTTGGGACAGATAGAAGCCCTCAGGTGTAGAAATAACCTCAACCCCAAGAAAGTAGCGAAGATGACTTAGATCAGACATGAGAAACTGCTCATTAAGACACTCCTTCACAAAAGTAATGTATTGAGAATCATCTCCAGTAATGATCATATCATCAACATATAAAAAGAGAAGCATGCGACCATGAGACGAAGTGTGAATAAAGATAGTAGGATCATGAACACTAGCAGAGAAACCAGCTGCAGTGACAATAGAAGAGAAACGATCAAACCAGGCACTAGGAACTTGCTTGAGGCCGTAAAGAGATCGGCGAAGGCGATAAACCATACCCTCAGGAACAGAATACCCTAGTGGTGGCTGCATATAAACCTCTTCACGCAGCTCATCATTGAGAAAGACATTCTTGACACGGTACTGTTTACTGTTTTACCAGCAGCCACGGTGACTCCGTCGACGCTCGCCTCCTGGGGTACGCGAGGGCCATCGCCGATGGGGAGGAGGTGCAGATCAGCTGGGGATCTACCGTACTTGCCACGACGTACTACGGCATGAGCGAGGCATGCTGTCGAACGAGGCCGGCCTATATCCTCACAGGCTGCCCCCTCCTGCTATAGATGTGGTCATTCGAGCGCTTCTCCCTCGGATGGCCTGTGCTGCTGGACTCCAGTCCGTACCGCGTGAACATGTACGACGACGGTGCGGTGGACCGGCCGACCACAGGGTCCCTTTGGTGCCGTAGACGGGTACGTACTCTTGTCTATCTTTACTTTAGTCGTATTACGGGTCATCCCTTATAACCAATGTCCCAGGTCGTAGGCACAATTTGCACACGTGCAGGTTACACGTGTGTACGAGCACTTCATCGAGCAGGTCAACCACCTCACCGCTGACGACATCCGTTGGGAGCCGTACTCTGATCAGGAGATGGAGGACTATGCTCCCGCCGGGCTGTCCTCACTGTGCTGGCGCGACCGTGCGTATTGTCTAATGCGGAAGAAGCTCGTCTTCGGCGTGTTCGTCGAGAACTACGTGGTGCACAGGCTAATGTGCCAATTCAACCTCCGCCAGGTTGTTCCTATTCCAGTTGGGATGCGGGTGCCCGACTTGACCCACATGTGAGTTAGACACAACATATATTCGTATATTTTTTCCAGTTGTGCTTCGATGGCTTCTAATTGCCTTGGTACTTTGGTAGGCTATAGATCACGTCTTGTGCTACTTGATAATTAACTTATGTAGTAATTCACTGTTGCAGAATGCCATTTTACATCCAAGTGTAAGATGTGATCGACATGCACTGCAATCAGAATCCACTAATGCAGTGTTGACAGTACTTAAGAACGAAGAAGCGATATGCATTATGATGGTAAAAAACAAAGTAACAAGCATTACACAGGATAGGGAAAGCAGGCTTGTAGATATATGGATTGTGGTTTTATTTGTCAGATGGACTAGAGAAGAGTATTATTTGTCGATTGCTCTTTTCCATTGGTACTTTCTACACTATATGAATTAAGTTATTCGAAAATCGTGATGTAGATATAAACCTTTTTTTCATAGAAGTGAAGTAGATGGTGATATAATTTGGCTAGTTCATTTTTGGCTATTAGCATGTATATATGTTGTTAATGTGTTGTGTCAAATTGTGAAGAATTAACGGAAAAGAAAATGAATAGTGGTAAGTAATCTCTACTACTAACTCAATGCATTTTTACTTGCATATATAATGGATGATAAGAACACCACTCTTGAGGATCTAGAAGAGTATGCAATGATAGTTAATAAGACATTTAAGAGTGAGGAAGAAGGCTTTCAGTTTTACAATAGTGTAACAAAAGACTATGTTGAATGTGATCCTTCAACAAAAATGACAATCCATAGGCAATACCTTTTCTATAGAGAAGGATACCAGAAGGACGTATACATGAATGTAACATCCCATTTTCGAATGTTGGATTGTATCTTTTTGTTTGTCTTCTTGGTTTTCAAAAAAATATTTCAAATTATTGTGTATTTGCAAAGTCCTCTAGTTTCTGCCTCATTTCAAAATTCGGGTTTTGAGTTTCAGCTTGAATCTCAGTTTCAAATTCAATCCCCTCTTTGGCTCAGCCCATTTCTTTTCCTGAGCTCAGCCGAGTCACACTGCACGCCAGGTTCGCCCCATCGCACACCTCTGCTCTCACCGCTCTCCGCTCTCTGCTTTGCTCTTTGTCTCATCGCCACCCGCTTCAGGACCGCGCACCTCCTAGTCCCTCAGCGGCTCTCTCCTCCTCTCCGTCGGGCTATAAAAGAGCCGAGCAGCCCCCTTCATCTCTTTCCCCCACACAACTCTCCCTCTCTAGTTTTTGTTGCTGTGGTTTGCCCGAAGCCCTGAACTCCGAGTTCAAGCCGCCGCGCGCCTCCTCTCGGTCCTCGCCATACTAGTGCAGCCCCCTCTTTTACTGTCGTCTCTTTGTGCCCCAGAGCTCCTTGAAGAAATCCCCTCGCTCTATTTCAGTTTTGTTTCACAGGAGCCACTGCATTTCCTCTTCTCCTTCAGTCCCGGTTGACCCCCTTCATTGCCGTCCTCCTTCGCCTTCGACTGCGAGCTTCCCCGTCGCTGTCCGCTGTCTGCCGACCTCCTTTGGCCTCTCTCTCGATCTTGGTGAGTTCCCCGAACCCTGTTCTCCCTCTTGCGACCACGTTGTGTAGTCGAATCCTTCTTTCTTCGACAACGTTGAGTAGTCAAATCCTTCCTTCAATCACGTTGAGTAGTCGAACCTCTTTCCAACTGTGAAGTTGGATGAGCAGTGCTCAAAACCAAAACTTCAGAAGCCCCGTTCTCCTCCGTTGTAACTCCGACTTTAGTGAATTTTGTTTCTAAATTTGTCTAAATTCAAGATCTTGCCTTTTGCTCTAGTCTTATTTAATTTAGAGTCCATTTGCTATTTCTTGTGTATTTATTTATTCTCTTTGCGCGTTTGTTCTTTTTCGGTTCGATCGTGCGAGTAGAGTTCGAAGAAGCAGGAGATCTCTAGCTTAATCAAGCACAAGACTACCAAAACTCTCTTGCCTTTAGCTCAGACGAGTCAACACTTTGATCATTCTGAGCCTATATTTTATGATCATTCTGAGCCTACATTTTATGCAAATTATATTCATTTAAATTACCAGAGTTGCATGCTTTAATTCCTTAAGCAAATGTATGTTAAATCTTAAAGTAGTTAAATACCTATTTGATGATTAATTAAATATTACGCCATCCTTTGATATTTGAATCCATTATTCGATGTCACCCTAGTAACTATGTGATCATTACTAGCTATAGGTTGTACTTAAGCGACATGCTAGTCTTGCTTAAGTACCGGAGCATTAAAATGCCCTGATCATCATCTCTTAAAAATCATGAAATTGTTTTGGGGCAGTCGTGGGAGGTACATGACTGCAGTATTTGAGATAAATTGGTTTTCCTCCTCAAAAACCCCAATAAACCGCTATTACCACATCTGGGTGGATGGTATGATGATGGGCGCAGATGTAGCGTGAGAATGGTTGGTATGCGGTATGAACTGTTCAAATGACTTTGAGAACTTAATCTGGTGATGACCTCTCATTGTAAAATATGTGCAACCACAAGTCTGCAAAGTGCAACTTGGCTTAGTAAATTTATTGAACCCTGAAGTCATCTCGCTGGAGGGGATCAAGGTAGTGCAAGCCTTGGACGCGTTCCAGCTTGAATGGGACACTGAGGAAGGGTGAAGTTGCCAGCTGCACTAGTCGTTGTGGCAGGGGCCAGCTGTGCTAGTCATTGTGGTGAACATCTCGCACAACTTATGGGTGTAACCCATATGGGTGAGATGACGGAAGGGGCAAGATAATTTAAAAAGTTACTGTGATGGTCTCCCAACTACATGACTAAGGAATTATGTGGAGCAATGGGTTGATTGTCTCTCGTGGGTACAATGTATAACCTCTGTAGAGTATAAACTGTTCGAACAGCCATGCCTACGGTCAAAGGCGGACATGGGAACTTACTAGAGTTAGTTCTTTTTCAAAAACCTTTGTGGATGGGTTAAAACTGGTCGGGCTGGGTGGTCGTACCCAGTGTTGTTCTTGGGTGGTCGTACCCAGTGTTGTGATTAGTGGTCTTGGCCATATTTTCAAAATAAGCATAGGTGGAGGTAACCTCTGCTGTTATTCAGTATTGCACCATTATTCTCTTTAATAAGATGCAATTTAGTTAAAATGCTAAGTGATAGGAATTTCTAATTACGATAATTGAAAATATTACTTTAGCAAATAAAAGAACCTGAGTCATCCTTGTTAAGCCTTGCATGTATATTTTGCATCTTGTGTGTTGGCTCGCGAGCACGGAAGTTGTGCTCATTTTTGCTCTTCCCCTCAAACCCTTCAGACCCCGTGGATCATGGAGACTCTGACTACTACAAGGACCCCGAAGTCGATGGGCAAGGCAATGACGAAGAGTAGTCTAGTTTCGAGTAGTCTAAGTTTCGCCCCGGTCTGGCTGGCTCGTCGGTACTTGTGTATGACCGATGTTGTCTAAGTCCTTAGTTAATACCAGTCATACACGAGTACCCCAGTCGCTTTCCTGTGGAGAGATGTGCACTACCTCCCCTTTTGCTTCCATTGTAGTTTTCCGCTGTTTTCGTAATATAATCATTTTGGCTTGTTCGACCCTTTTGTAAAAATCGACCCGATGTGGTCTATGTCACTCTGATATTTGTAATATAATGAATGATGTAGTTTTCATCATGTATGAGATGATTCAGTGATGTATCTGTGAGTGCTATCTACTGATCCAGGGAATAGCACAGTGTTTTCACAGAGGATTTGGATTTGTAAAATCCGGGCCCGACAATGAACATGACCGATAGACATATACATGGACATTCTGGTCGAAGTTTTGTGCCCTAATAATACTTTTGTATCAATTCATGCAAATATTTTTATCTAGATCAATTATCTTTGTGGAATCCTTGATTACTAATTAAGTTGTTCATTGTACATGACAACATTTATTTCCTCTTTGAATATACTAACTTGTTTTTACTGGAAGGGAACGCGCCAATGATGTATGAATGTGCGATGGAGGCCGGCGGCAAGCAATCCTAAATATCAATCCTTCATCGTCGAACACCAAATCGCTAAGCCAACACACTGCAATCAACCAAATATCATGTCATGCACTTTTGTTTGTCTTGATGTATTCTAGATTACAAAGATGCCATGCACTTTTTGCTTATTATCTGTCTTGATGTATTCCATCATAGACCAAAATATCATGTACAGTGATTTCCACTATCTATGAATGTGGTGCAAACTTGCCTAATCTTCTTTTCCATGTTCAGGTCAGGCTAGTTAGCACTGCAATTTTAAGCTTGAGGTTTTTTTTCTCTCTCTTGTTAATTGATCAGAATTCGGAACTACCGTTGTAGCACTCCAGTAGAAATCAGCAACCTCAAGTAGCAGCAGATGCTAGCTAGTAATCAGAAGCATCAATTGCCTTTTGTTACGAGGAACATCGTCTGATACTGTAGCAAGTACGATCAGCATCAGCATTTACAATCTGAGTACAATTCTTCATGTAAAACAACATTCACACATTCTTCTATTCAGCATTTGTAACCATGAAATGTACGACTTGGAGTTTATAGCATCTCTTTTTGTTTCTTTTGAAACCTTGCAGCATGCGGCAGAGAAATCCAAAGGTATGAAAATTAACGAGCATACTGCATCTCACCAGGAAAAAGTCGTTGATACAAAATTTATGGATGTAAGGTCAAAGAATAGCGGTTGCTACTTGATATTTGTTACAGTCATTAGAAGAAAGGTGCAAAATCAAACTCCAGTGTTTAAATAAAAGATTCACAACCAGATTGTCAATCATCCATAACTACTAATATTTTTCTCATATACAGTCATGAGAAGAAAAGTACAAGATCTAGTCAAAATGTTAAATTTTTTATTTCTTCTATCATTATTCCTTCAAAATTCAAATATTCTTCTTCTTTTTTTGTCTTCTGAATATACAACATTTAAACGCCTTCCCATAAACTCCTTGTCCTCACCCACTGGTGGAACACTACATGAAAAAAGTGAGATTTTAGCATTTTAAAACATCACAATTAAAAGACAACAGCTAGAACCCAAACAAAAGAGGTGCTAGTGATATTTAAAAAACCCTCCAGGGGTTGAATGAAATCTCCACAGACCAACACTGCAATGGTTGTATTGACATCATTGGAATGCACAGTGCTGGAAATTTTGAGTTGCACAAGACCGACTTGACGATGAACTTGAACTTTCATTTTCATGCACGTAGTGGTCACCAGGTAGGAGCTCCAAAATAAATGGATTAAAAAATCGTTATTCTATTGAATGACATATGATGATACTACGAAAATACTACTTTAGAGATGAATTAAATACTTATGAGGAAAGTGGTAGATTCTATTATGATTTTAAGATTGATTTGCATCAGATTAAGCAAAGAGATTGAGGCAGAGAGCATTTGGGCAACAGATCAAGCATGGCCTTCAGTTTCACAGGGGGGCATTGCTTCCTCGTCTTATGCAACGGTAGATTAGTGATAAAATCATGAATCGTGTCTACATCCAAGTGCTAATCAAGGGACTAGTGCCACATATTGAACTGCATTATTCAACTCGACTCCATCCACGTGCATCAAATTTCAGAGAATGCAAGAATAAGTAATAACACCTCATCATTAATCACATCCTCGATAGTTCTAACCAGCTTGGTCCCAATTCTTGCAAATGCAATTAGAAGTAGAAGCGTGGAAAGGATGCCACGTCACACTCACTCTTGAAGCCGGATTGTCACAGTTCTTGCTGTCACACTCACTCTTGAAGCCGGATTGTCACAGTTCTTGCTACCATGCATCTGTAATCAGTTTTTCCACCATGCCATTAGAAAGTGAACTATTAAATCTTCCAATTGATTACTCCCTTTGTTCAAGAATATACGACGTTCTGGATGTTAGCAATTACCGACCTCTTGAGATCTCTATCTATATTATGGATATTGTTACTATTCACAAACCGGCAATATCTCTTGCAATATTTTGTATAGATAGAATATATCTCTTGTAATATTTTTTGTATAGATAGAATATATCTCTTGTAAACCGGCAGGTTTGTAATCTATATATAAGCGAATCAATGCATAGAACCCTTTGAGGCTTCTTCCAAAATCCTCACATGGTATCAGATGCCGCCGAGATCCCTTGACTCGTCGTCCACCCTTTTTCCATGTGCGCCATTCTCGACCGCACACGCCAATCCTTCCGCCACTACCGTGTGTGTGTCGCTCCCTGCTGCACGCCATCCACCCTTCTTCTCCCGCGCACATCTACTCTCGATCGCACGTCCACCCCTTTTGCTCTGGTGTGCGTTGCTCCTCGGTAGCACGTACCAAGCCTTTTGATGCTCCCGTGTGCTTCACTCCCAGCCGCACGCGCCACCCTCTCTGAACTCCCCTCCCGCGCGCATCCACTCCCGATCACACGTCCACCATGAGCGAAGACAATCCCATTGCCACCATCACCACGCCGGTTCCCCACGCGCACCTCTGGGTGCAAGCCATCAGCGTCGACAACATCAAGTCCCTCATCCCAGCTACCCTTGAGCTCTCCGCCTCCAACTATGCAAAGTGACGCACTCTCTTTGAGGTTGCGGTTACCAAATTCTCTCTTGAGGAACATCTGCAAGGAACCGACACTTCCATAAACACTGATGTCAACTGGAAGCGCCACGAGTCCACTGTGCTGTCTTGGATCTATGGATCCATCTCCCTCGAAATTCTCAACATCGTCATGGCTCCATCTACCACAGCTGCCACTGTTCGGACCACGATTGAGGATCTCTTTCGAGATAACAAGACCACCTGTGCCATCTACATTCAACCTGAATTCAGCAATTTGGTGCAAGGCGATATGTCAGCCACCGACTATTGTCTCAAGCTGAATACTCTCTTTGATGCTTGCCATGACGTTGGCCAAATTGTAAACGACCAAAGCTTAGTGCTCACCATGACCAAGGGCATGAATCCGAAATACCAGAATCTCCCTACACTTCATCTGATGATGCAGCCCTTCCCGGCCTTCATCCAAGCTCGATCTCTCCTCCTTCTCAAAGAATTGAAGGATGCACATGGTGACCAACTCGCCCAGGTTACAGCCCTCCTCGCCGACTCATCGACAGGCCGTAGCACCCCATCCACCGGTGCCAACTCCTGGGGCACTGCCTCCCATGGTGCCACCTCTTGGTGCCCTCCCAACAACAGCTACCCTAGCGACCGCCCCACCGGTGGTTACTCTAACCAAGGTGGCAGTGGCAAGCGCGGCAAAGGCAAGGGGAAGGGCAACAAGGGCAGACCTCAGATTCCGACCTTCTACAACCCATGGACTGGAGCTATTCAGCTGGCCCACGACCGGCATCCTTGGTCCTCGCCCCGGCGGCCCTCCGCACTACCTGCCGCAAGGACTCCTTACCTTGCCATATCCCGCCCCCACAGCACCACCCAACTACATGAAAACACAACCCAGCTACCTCCCTGTTGGTCCACACGGCTACCAGCTAGCTTCCCACCCGGCGCCAGTTGCTCCTGCACCATCATGGGACTCCTCCAGCCTCATCAACACTTTCAACACCATGACATTGCAGCCACCATTTAGCGATTGGTACATGGACACTGGTGCTACCGCTCACATATCTTTCAGTTCTGTAACCTCACCCATATCTCTCCTTTTCCTCCTCCTTCCTCCCATATTGTGGTCAGCGATGGTAGTTATCTTCCTGTTACCCATGCTGGTCATTGCATTTTTCCAACACCCACTCATCCACTCCACCTCCAAAACGCCCATGTCACACCTCGTTCAATAAAAAAAACCTTATGTTAGTTTGTAAATTTACAACTGATAATCATTATGCTATCGAATCTGACCCTCGTGGTTTCTCTATGAAGGATCTTTAGACCAAGTGCAAAATTCTCAATGCAATACTTCGAGCGAGCTCTACCTTCTCCGTCCTAATACACCTCACGCCTTTGTCACCTCCACCGACAGCACCACCCTATGGCACTGCCGTCTCGACAATCTCGGTCGAACGACCCTTCAGCATCTCGCTGGCACCTTAGTTATTTCATGTCCTCCAAAAATAAATGACATCACCTTGTGCCACACTTGTTAATTAGGTCGTCATATTAGATTTCCTTTTTCCAACTCTTCGAGTCGCGCGACTCGTCCTTTTGAATTAATTCATTGTGATCTTTGTACATCTCAAGTGTCGAGTGTTTCTGGTTACAAATATTTCTTTGTGATATTGGATGATTTCACACATTATTTGTGGACTTTTCCACTTCGTCTCAAATCCGACACTTTTTTTATTCTATCAAACTTTCCCTCTTACATTGCTACTCAATTCTCCACCATTCTCCGCGCCATCCAATGCGATAACGGTGGCGAGTTTCACAACAATGCTCTTCATTAGTTCACTGCCTCCCACGGCACCACACTTCATTTTTCCCGTCCTCATACTTCCCAATAGAACGGTAAGTCTGAACGCATCATCCACACCGTGAATGACATCGTTCGGTCACTCCTTTTTCAAGCTCGCATGCCACCACCCTTTTTGGGTTCAATCCCTCCATGCGGCTACCTACCTCCTAAACCGCCTACCCACAAAAACTCTCAAGTTTTCCACTCCGTTTCAGTCTTTGTTTCAGATTCCACCGTCCTACTCTCACCTTCGTGTTTTCGGTTGTCTTTGCTACTCGAACATCGCTGCCACTATGCCACACAAATTAGCTTCCCGCTCGGTCCCTTGTGTTTTTCTTGGATACCCTCCAAATCACAAGGGTTACCATTGTATGGACCTCCAACCCATCAGATCATCACTTCTCGTCATGTGGTATTTGATGAATCCGTCTTTCCTTTCGCTCTTTGTCCCTAAGCACGTCTTCTGATTATGATTTCCTTCATGTCCTTACTCCTACGCCATCTTCCACTACTCAATTTCCCCTAGATGATGCCTTTCCTTTCTCTATCTGTAACGTCCCAAGCTTTTCCGAGTTTCTAAGATTTTCAAAATAAAAATAACCATTCGGTTTTGTTGAAATTTTAAAGCTTAACTTGGGATTTTGGAAGTAAAGGTGTTTAAAATGACTAAATCAAACTTCAATTAACTTGAGTTTGGTTGCTTTGAGTTTGTTGGAGTTCTCTGGTGTTGTTTCCCTTTCTCTGTTCGTTCTGGTTCCCCGCGCGGCTCAACTCCGTGCCTCCTTCGTCATGGACCGTCCGATCGATGTTGGACGGCCCGATCCTGTTGGCACGTTTGGCTAGTTCGAACGTCCACTTCATTTTTAACCGTCCGATCTGTGTTGGACGGCCCGATCTTGTTGGTGCGTTCAACCGGTCCGAATGTCCACTTCATTTTGAACCGCCCGATCAAAATCGGATGGCCCCGCTTCACTGTGTTTCTCTTCGCCCCGCACCTCTTGTTTGGACCTCCCTCCCAGACTAGACTTCCCTTTTAGCTTAGACCTCCCCGGTGGTCCTGGTGATGGTCTTTTTGCAAAGACCACCCCTTTGGGCCGCGACCTCCCTTTGTGCTGTGACCTCCCCTTGGGTCAAGACCACCCTCTCGGTCTTTTTGCAAAGACCACCCTCTTGGTCTTTTTGCAAAGACCACCCCTTTGGTCTCGACCTCCCCTTTGGTTGGACCACCTTTTTAAGTTTTGACCAGCCCCACCTATCAATTCTGTTCACCTTCTCCTTCCATCCATTGTGTCACTTTTGACGCAAAGGTCTTAGCACATTAAATGATGTTGTGTCGCATTAAATGCTCACGCTTTTTGCAGTACATGTTCCTTCTCTTGTCTCCTCCCCGACCTGCTCCCATCTTCTCCTTCACCTACCCTTGAACACGTGTGTCTTTGAGTCTCTCAGCTGCTCTTCCTGTTTTTCCTGGCTATAAAAGTCTGAGTAGCCCGCTATCATCACCTTTTCCTCACCCAGCTCTCCCTTGCTCTCACCTTGTTCTCACCATGCTTGAAGCTTCGCCAAGGAGTCCGTTGAAGCCTCCTCGTCGCCAAGGAGCCGCTGGAGCTTGTGTCGTCTTTGACCTCCTCACCACCGCAGAATTCACCAGAGCACCCGCGTCGTTCGCCATCCTCCTCCCATCTTTTCTCTCTCCCTCTGCGTGTCTGGGTGAGTTCCTCCGTGCCTTGTTCTCTTTTTGCTTTCACGACCACATTGTGTGGTTGTATATCTTTACAACCACGTTGCGTAGTTGTATCCTTGTACGACCGCGTGGGTAGTCGTATCCTCCTGTGGACCTCCTCCTCAGGACCTCCACCTGTGGACCTCCTCCTCAGGACCTCGTCCCGAGAGTCCGTTTCTGTTTCAATGTTTCTCTTTTGGTCCTTATTTGATAGTTTTGGTTTTTATTTGAATTCGTTGTACTTATTTAGCTCTTTTTCGTCCGTGTAGATTCCGGATTCACTGAAGAGTTCGTGGACCCAGCGACCTCTACCGAAGAACCTCATCTCTACATCAAAGGCAAGTCATAGACCTTTGATCATGTTGAACCTAGTTTTGTAAAATTACTTTATTTTTATCAAAATGCATGGCTATTTGAATAAAAATGGTTTTGGGAAGTAGCTAAACATATGACCCCTTGGATAATTGTGTTTGACATGTTGTCATGTACCTTTGGACCACCATAGGTTGGGTATTCTGAGTTAGACCTCTTTGTGATGACCAACATGGGTGCGTATATTGCTTAGACTTGCTTAGATATGCGTTGTCTCTCAATCACTCGTCCCAAAGATGATAAATTTGACTAAGAGATTATGGAATGGTGGCACATGTTGTCTTGGCATGTGTTGTCTTGGCAAAAGTTGTCCTAGCCTACGTGGCTGCTAATAAAATTTGTGGCGCCATGACTAGGGTGGTCATTGGCCGGGTTGAACCCAAAATGTTTTTGCTCAGGCAAGTGATCGTGTAGTAAAGAGGGTGCAAGAAGTACACTGGGATGAGGAGGTATCGCCTGAGCACCCACTAAGGATGTAACCTTGTAAGAGTTCGATCCGGGCCATAACGTGCAACCACATATCCAGGATGGGGTGGACCTGGCCAACTAATTGGCAATGCTTTGATTCGGTTCCGTTTTGGTGGAAGTGTGGAAGGACTTGGGTTAGACGCCCACACTTGGCGCAAGAGGGGGGCCAGAAAGGCGAAACTGAGTCAAAGCAAAACCTTGTAAAGGCCTTATCACGTGCTCTAGCTTGCTTACCCAGGGTAGTGAGCAAGGGCATTGATGGATGCCAAACAAACTAGAAAACTCATGTCTTGTGGGTAAAGCTGCACAACCTCTGCAGAGTGTAAATCTATTCAAATAGTCGTGTGCCCGGTTATGGACATGCCTAGTGATTTCATGCAAGGGTAGACTTTCTCAAAACTTGTTGAGTGGTCTGGCTCATGACCAGGGTGGTCGTGAGTTGTCTGGGAAGTGACCAGGGTGGTCACGAGTTGTTTCAAAATGAACTTGTTTACTTATATATTAATCTTTCAACTTGTGCTTTACAATCTATTTAATGTATTTCAATTCAATATTGCTTTCTGCAAAGTAACCATAAAGCTAACCTTGTCAAGACATGCATGAATAATATTTGCATACATTCTCCTACGGCTTGCTGAGTACATTCAAAGTACTCATGGCTTTGTGCCCTCTGGTTGATCAGTAGCTGAAGAAGACCTCCCAGGATGCTCCGACCTCTTTGAAGAGGAGGTCTCTGAAGACCTCTCGTGCTAGGACGTCCTCCACTCGATTTCCTGTGGGCATGTCGAATGGCCTCCACGTGTTCTTTTGTGTTCCGCTGTGAGCTCTTTTGTTGTAGCTCTGTGTGGCAAAACCTCTGTAAAAAGCTTGACCATAATGTCTTTGTTGTTACTAAGTGTTAATTTGTCTGCTTCATCATTAGTCGATTGTATGGTTGTGATGACATCATTGTTGTGACTGTGCGGACCAGCCACTGATCATGGGACTGGTCCAGAATGCACAGTGAGTCTCGGCGTGACAAGGTGGTATCAAAGCCATATCGACTGTAGGACGTAACCCTAGTTAGCATGGTCGTATTAGTCAAGAGTTCAAAACTTATTTTATAAAGCAAACCAACAGTGTAACATGAGTAGCTATTCTTTTCTCATCTTATTCTATTCTGTTCTTATCTTATTCTTGTCTCTTCTCACCTCATTCTTAGATTCTTGCCCCTTATCCCCTCTTAAACTTTGTTTTCAAATTCAAATTGATCTTTCTCATCTTAGTGATCTCAATAGGACCGAGCTTTGCTTTAATTTGACAACCCAGATAAGTAGGGTTAGGTGTGCTTTAGTAGAGTTGCCTCCTTAGTTTAGTGCTGTTTAGACCTCCTGGTTGAGTTTTGTTGCCTCTTATAGCTCTCCAGCTATTTGCTCTTTGGGTTTAACCAACCTCCCCAGTTAGGTTGTCCCATCTTTCTCCCTCGATCTTGCTCACCTCTGTGCTTTTCCCTCTTACCTAGTGTGCTTTCTTTTCTCATCTATTAAGCTTGGGAAGGTTTGTGCAGATAGTCCAGACTCACAACTCGGCAAGTCAAGATGAGACAGTGGACCCCTTTTCTCAGCCACCCCACCTCCTCCAGCAGCCCCCTCAGATCAGGGCTTGGGACAGTTCATGAGCTCTTTTGTTGTAGCCCTGCATGGCAAGACCTCTGTAAAAAGCTTAACCATAAGGTCTTTGTTGTTACTAAGTGTTAATTTATCTGCTTCTTCATTAGTCGGTTGTATGGTTGTGATGACATCATTGTTGTGACTGTGCGGACCAGCCAATGATCATGGGACTGATCTGGAATGCACAATGAGTCTCGGGGTGGTTTACCAGGGGCATGACACTATCGCTGCAATTCATGTTGCGATAGTTACTTTAGCCCTCGCCGCACTTTTCTCCTCTCTATTGCGGCAGCCCGATGTTGCTAGTTATTCCCCGCCAGCTTGATCTTCCAACTACCGCGACAACCCCTGCTACACCACTCCCTGCTGCAGTCTTTGCCCTTGCCGCAGCAGCTCCTCTCTCCTCTGCGACAACACCCCTTCCTGCCGCAGTAGCTTCTGAGGTTCCACCCAACCTAGTTGGCTCTTCTAACTCCTACGGTACACGTCTAAGTTCTGGCATTCGCGTCCCGCCACGTGAGAAGCTTAATCTCCATGTATCCACCTCTTTTGCTATTTCTAGCCTCCCGAAATCCGTCTGTGGTGCTCTCAAAGATCCAAATTGGCACTCTGCCATGGTGGATGAATTTTAGGCTATTCTCTCCAACCATACATGGGATTTGGTGCTTCCACCTCCTAATGCCAACATTATTTCTTAACTAAAGGATTGTCGTCGGCTTTGTTCGTTGGTTTTTCATACCAGTCTCACTGTCTGTCTGTCTGGCTGACGCTGTGACTACAGGGGCGTGTTAGCAATTACCAATCTCTTGAGATCTATGTCTATATTTATGGATATTGCTATTATTCACAAACCGACAATATCTCTTGTAATCTTTTGTATAGGTAGAATATATCTCTTGTAATCTTTTTGTATAGATAGAATATATCTCTTGTAAATCGGCAGGTTTGTAATCTAAATGTATGAGAATCAATGTATAGAGCCCTTTGAGGCTTCTTTCGAAATCCTTACACTGGACATCGACACGGTCTTCACCATGCAACTTTGATCATTACTTTTTATATGAATATGTTCATAAAATAATATAAAATTATTATATTATGAAAATATTTTGTGACTAATCTAATGATACCATTTTTACATGACCAATACAAATAGTTTTTTTTATATATTAGTGGTCAGTTAAGGAAGCTTGACTGCATGTTTTCTAAAACGTCATATATTTCTGAACGGAGGGAGTAATATACTTGGCAATAAATGAAGAAAATTAGTGTTGGACCTCACTGCAAGCATGGAAAATCAACTGAGCTGCCCACAAGACGTCGATCGTGTGCTCAGCTTGCGTAATGCCCGTTGTGAGTTCACAAGACGGGCCCCCACCTAGTGGCGGACGCAATAAGTTGGACAAGGAACTACTAAGACGAAGGGGAATGCCAAATGTCAAAGCTCGACCGGCCACCGGCTGCAAATCCATGTTACCCGCCCTGCCCGCGGCCCCGTGTGGCCGTGCCCCACGCCCGCTCCATCTGCACCTAGTGAAAACCCACTTGTGCCACAAGCTCACTTTGATGGAGCATGCCCGCATCGCTGCAAGCCATCACCGCCCATCATTTGGCGGCGCGGAGGAGAGGGGCGAGCTGGTGAGGGGGTGGTTCATGGAGTTCGTTGGGTGGTTCCTGGACACCGATTACGATGGCCAAGCATCAGCGACAAAAGGGAAGCCCTCGAGCGTAGGGTGGCGCCACCACTGATCGAAGAACTAGGGTTTGGTGGGGGGAGAAATTCATGGAAGGGGGTGGTCTGTACGACTGTGCTGTGGACTCACCAAGTTCGGTCTAGGCTAGTCCAGGGTGAGACAAAATTACCATTTTACCCTTCAAGCATTAGTACCTCAGCCCGTTCGGTGGTGACAGATAGGGTTGTACCACCAGGTACCACGTGATTTCAGCCGTTAGATTCCAACGCTTTGGACGATTGTGGTACCTTCAAAGGATGGTAAAAAAAGAAGAACTCTTGTTTGGAGGATGAAAGAGGTTTAGATTTTCTTTCATTTTCGTTTACCTTTTAGCTTGAATTTTTATTACCACTAGTAGATATATGTGCACATGTACTATTGTCATAGGGATGGCCCACCATCCAGTGGCGGGCCTAAGACCAAAATTTAAGGGGTGCTAATGGACGTACTCACCTGCTTGTGGCTTGTGGAATACCGAGTTGCCGGCAAACGGTAGGCTGTCTGAGCGCGGCTGGGCTGTGGGTGCTAGGGGGTACACCATGAGCCGGCCATCGATAGGGGAGTGCCAGCCCCGACTGCCCCCTTGGATCTTTCCTACTGTAGGATCAAGGATAACCGACTAGAGGGGGGTGAATAGGAGGTTTTTAAACTTTTTAACAATATATCAATTTAAGCCAATTAATAACTTAGTCTAAACAAGTTACACTTCTAGCTAAGCAATTCAATACAAGAAATAAGCTAGAAATGTAAATGTGGAAAGAGTAAAGACTAGAAATAACCACAATAAGACAATGATGTTTTTCCCGTGGTTTCGAAGACTTGCCGGTCTTCACTGGTCCACGTTGAGGAAGCTTGACAACTCAAGCCGGCTCCACGAATTAAGCCTTCCCTCGATCACTATGGTTGTTCTTCCTCCTCTCCGGAGATGGTGAACACCAAACCACTCACAAGCTTACACCGGGCCTCTTCACAATCTTCATGAAGAGATCACCGTACTCCACCGCCAAGGCCGTCTAGGAGTTTGGCAAAACTCCAAGAGTAACAAACCAATACCTTCGCTTGACGGCGCTCAAGTGCAATAGGATCAACTAGGAGAATGAATGCACTTGAATGAAACTCAACAACCTCACAATGAATGCTCAAGAGAATTTTGGTGTTGAGTGAATGCTCAAGACTCTCAAGGATGTTAAATGAACTCACTTCCCTGTCCTTGATCTGGTGAGAGGGTATTTATACCCCCGCCAACAAATACTAGCCGTTGGGACAGAAAGTCACAAAAATCAACGAATTGTGGTATTACCGCCAGCTAAGGGCCGGTACTACCGCACCCTTGTCAGAGTTCTGTAACGGTTATAACAGAGGCATTAAAACGTTCTGACATAGCCGTTGAAATCGCGGCGCGATACTATCGCCAACTATCATGCAGTATTACCGCTCAAGCAGGTCGTACCGCTCCTAAGTGTGGTACTACCGTTCCAAGCAAATTCAAACTCAGCTGAAAAACACACTTCTCTAGAAAACATATACCACTCCACTAAAAACGGAATATCAGAGAGCAAGAGTACCGCTCGCACAATGCCAGACTACCATTCGCAGGTTTTGCAAATCTAGCCAAAAGGAGCTTCTTCAATTTTTATATCATCAAAATAATCGAACAACCGAGAAACGGTAGTTCCGCCAAGATATCTTGGTATTATCGCTACACGATGGCGACCAAAGAACTTAGCAAATATTAAACTAGACACGTGATTCGGCTCAGATTAATTGGGCCGTTTCGACCACCTTTTAACCACACGATTAGGACGGTTCAATAACCCACCAGTATTACCACCAAGTAAAATGCGGTACTACCGCTCTCCGTAGTTCCGCTGAAATCTCCTAGATACTGCATACGGAGAGCAACCAAGTACAGAAACGTGTCTCACTGGATTTTACGTACCACCAACAAACACACGGAAATACCGTCGCACGGTACTACCGCTTGAACTGCGGTACTACCGCAACACAAAAACTTAGACAGCGCACTGGATTGAACTAGCCACCTGGACGGCTCAGATCAATTGGGCCGTTCAGACCACCTTTTTAACCACACGATCAAGGACGGTCCGAACAGCCCATGGTAGTACCGCCAACTAATATGCGGTCATACCGCTCAGCAGTAGTTCCGCCAATAAACTTCGGTACTACCGTGTGTGCTGTAAATTTTCAGAAAACTCTCCAATTCAAATCCAACAACAAATTCAAATGCATGCATGATCCTAAATTGATCCAAAAGGCACAAGAACATGCTGTCAAGCTACTAGTCATGATCCCTCTTAGTAGTACGGTATTTAACCTATAATCTGGTCTTCCAACCAAATCTCCTAAGACCGGTAAAATACAGAAAATGATCCTAGACTACTTGTACCTTGACCTTGAGTCATCTTGATCTTCATGTAGCCCTTCAGCATGCATCTTTACATCATCAAACTTACCAATGGGACTTTACCTTGTAAAAACTCAATAAACATGTTAATCCCATATTCATATATTATCATTAATTACCAAAATAATTTTTAGGGGCCTAGATGCTTTCAATCTCCCCCTTTTTGGTAATTGATGACAACACAACTAATATGTGAGAAAGATTGTTTTGAATATATCATTTGTTTTTGAAACAAGTGTATATTTTTTTGATGACTTTAACGAAATAATTCTTGCAATGAGCTCAAATGTGTTTAGAGAATTATTTTCTTGCTAGAGCCAAAAATAAAGAAAGCTCCCCCTAAACATGTGCATATAAATGATAGAACATTTTTGCAAACACATGTAGAGATTTTTGAAATTTTAGCGGAGTTTCTTTTGCATAAAAGAACTTGAGAAATAACATAGCAATGAACAAAATAAGGATTGCATTGCATAATCATATCATAAAACATCAAGTTCAACAAGCTAGCAATAAACCATAATATAGTGATAAACCATTACAAGCACACTTTTCACATCACAAAATACATCACATAAACTGTATAATTAGTAGTCTAGCTCCCCCTAAATCTTTCTTTTCTTCTTCTTCTTTAAATCTTTTCTTCTCTTCTTCTCCTTCTCCCCCTTTGGCATCAAAGTACCAAAAACAAATCAAGCTGCTGGATTCTGAGGGGGAAGAGATGCATCCTGAGGAGCAGAAACTAGAGCTGGAGCTAAAGAGATTAGAGTAGGAGTGGGGGGAACTGGAACCTGAGGAACTGAAGCAGGAGCTGATGAGGTAGATGCCGGCCTAGACATAGGAGGACGACGAGTGTAGCGCTGAGGAGTAGTCATCAACTTCTCCATAGAGTCAATGGTCTCAGCCATGGTAGCCATCCTATTAAGGGTCTCATCTTGGAAATCATGTTGAACTAATTCCATGGCAGCAAGCTTGTTGTGAGCCTCTCTTTGGGCTGTCTTCATTTCTTCCAAAGTGTTGAGAATCAATTGTTGATTTTAAAGAATCTGTGCAAGAGTTACTTGATCTTGAGCACCAACTTCAGCTGCCTCCTCTGGAGCATTTTCTTCTTGCTGTTCTCTGTGAATGGGAGGACCTTCCCTAGGCTTATATGGCTTGTGAGGAGAACCCAAACCTCCATGATAATCAAACTTGCTAAGTATCAAAGCCATAATGTAGGGAGCATAGTAAATCCTCTTGACTCTATCATTCTTTGAGTTAGCTATGCCTTGAATGATGACATCTATCACATCAAATTTCGTTCCATTCATAATATTGTCAATAATATTCTAAGCATGCCCTCTTACTGCATCAAAGTTCCCACTCTTGGGATAAAAGGTGTGATTAATAATCCTATTAATCAAACTTAGAATGGGCTTGAGACCATGAATCCTTCCTGGAGTATACCTAACATTTGGATCATAAAAGTCTGTCCATGTTGGAGCTAGCAATGCAGGCCTATCAAAAAGTTTCTCCCATTGGCTGGACTGTTGTGTTCTCAAGACCCCTTCAAAATCTACTTTGGTGCACTCCAAGAGGGTTGTGACTGTCATCCACTTCATCTTTGTAAAACCTGGATCGACATGAATTATAGCATAGAATTGTCTTATAATATCCTCATCATAATTATTTCACAGTTCTACAAGATCATGAAGACCCACCCTTTAAAATAGCCTGTACACACCATTATATTTTTCCAAAGAATTGCTGTGCTCCCAATTGATCCATTTGTGGTCTGCAAATTTCCTATGATGGTTGTACAGCTGATCATACACTTGCACTTGAAATTTTGTATGAAATCTTGGATTGCCAGAGTTGGAAGTGAAGTGGTGTTGATTTAAGTGACGCCTAATTGCAAATTCATCCGCTGAAATCAGCCTTAAATCAGTTTGATCTTCTTCAGGGTCTTCCATTTCTTCATCTAAGGCAATAGGGACATCTGATTCTATCTCATGCTCAGATTCATCTTGAGAAATGTCCTCAATTTCTGGATCATCGGCTACTGGACCCTTCCCTTTATCTTGAATGGCCTTTCGACTCACTTCTGGAACTGGGGATGAAGAGGATTGACCTCTATCAATGCTGATGGTCTTGCGAGAGGTGCATCTGGTCCTAGGCATCTTTCTCAAGGAGAGGATAAGTTACACAAGGTTCAAAGGATCAAGCAAATAGAATCAATTTTGAAAGGAATACTTTTTCTGTTTCTGCTCAAAAATCCAGACTACATTGTTATCCTACCGAAGACGACCGCATCACGGTGGTACCGCGCTCAAGGAGCGAGAGTTCCGCTTTTGGACCGAATCTAGGGCATGAAGATTTGTGAGATTTTTATGTTTCTTTTGGATTGAATCCATGGGATGGATGTATAAACAGCATAGAACATCAATTCAACAACTTTTGCCCAAAGGAAACGTACAGAATCATTCATATTCTAAATTAACCCTAAAAGTGACCTAGGGTTTCAAATCTAGGTAAAACAAGGGTAAAAAGAGATTTTACCTTGGGGATTGAGGGAATGAAACCCAAAGATGCAAGGAAATCAACAGGAATGAGACAAAATTCGAAGAGCTATGCAGATTTTTCAGAGGATTTTGGGGTTCTTCGGTGAGAAGAGAGAGACACAAAAAGAAATGGAGCGGTGAAGTCTGCGGTACAACCGTCGAGCGCATGAGTTGAAGTAGTAACCGTAAGGAGTTACTGTCCATTTCTAAACCAACGTGGTATTACCGCTCTTTTACCATCGGTAGTACCGCATTACGGTCATACCGTGGTTACAACACCGGTTGTACCGCTCTGCGGTCAAACCGCACTTAACCCGCCGGTAGTTCCGATTTTCCTAGAACTTTAGGATTTTTCTCTGGATTCCTTGAGAATTATGCAAATGATCCTCAGTTTTGCACAAAAATAAATATCATTGAGGATCACTATGCATTGAATAGACTATTGTCTATCTAAGAACATAATTTTTATTAACATAATAATCTTTAATAAATGTTTTGAGAGTGTTTTCATAAAAAACTTCAAATAACACCAAAAAGACACTATGCATGAGGCAAGAGTTCACCAACATTAGAATAGTCTATGACATTTAATTCATTCCTCAATTTGTAAAAGCGACCTTCATCTGATGGCTTAGTGAAAATATCCGCTAATTGGTCTTCGATTCGTATGTGGCTAATCTCAATATCTCCCTTGCTCACATGATCTCTCAAGAAATGGTGTCAGATATCTATATGCTTGGTTCTTGAGTGTTGGACGGGATTATTGGCTATGTTTAATGCACTATCATTGTCACGCAAAAGAGGCATTTTATCAAATTTAATTCCATAATCCATCAATATTTGCCTTATCCATAGCAATTGAGCACAACAACTTCCTGCAGAAACATATTCGGCTTCGGCGGTGGATAAAGCTATGGAGTTTTGTTTCTTAGATGACAATGATACTAAGGATCTTCCTAAGAATTGACAACTACCCGAGGTGTTTTTTCTATCCACTTTGCAACCCGCATAATCGGAATCCGAATATCCAATTAAATCAAATTTATCACCCTTGGGATACAAAGGCCAATGCTAGAGGAATACTTTAAATATCTCAGTATTCATTTAACGGCCGTTAAATGACACTCTTTTGGTGTTGCTTGAAAACGTGCACACATGCAAACACTAAACATGATATCGGGTTTAGATGCGGTAAGATAAAGCAAGCTACCAATCATAGATCTAAAAAGCTTTAAATCTACCGATTTACCTCCCACATTTAGGTCGAGATGACCGATGGTTGCCACGGGAGTCTTGATGGGTTTTGCATCCTCCATGCCAAATTTCTTGACCAAATCTTTTGCATACTTGGTTTGGCTTACGAATGTTCCATCTTTGAGTTGCTTGATTTGAAGTCCAAGAAAATAGCTCAATTCTCCAATCATAGACATTTCAAATTCCCTAGACATCATATCACCAAATTCTTCGCAAAAATCTTGATTAGTAGACCCGAATATGATATCATCAACATAAATTTGACAAACAAATCTATGACTTTAGTAAATAAGGTTGAATCAATTTTCCCGATTTTGAATCCTTTTAAGACTAGAAAATCTCTAAGGCGTTCATACCATGCTCTAGGAGCTTATTTAAGACCATAGAGCGCCTTGGAGAGTTTATAGACATGATTTGGATTCTTTGGATCCTCAAAACCAAGAGGTTGTTCAACAAAGACAAGTTCGGATATTTTTCCATTTAAGAAAGCACTTTTGACATCCATTTGAAATAACTTAATATCAAAGCATGATGCAAAAGCAAGCAATATCCGAATTGATTCGAGCCTAGCTACGGGAGCAAAGGTTTCACCAAAATCCAAATCTTCGACTTGTGAAAAACCTTGAGCGATCAATCTTGCTTTGTTTCTTACAACCAAACCATTTTTATCTTGCTTATTCCGAAAAACCCACCAATCACATCATTTTCTTTGGGTCGATCCACCAATGTCCAAACTTCGTTTTGGGTGAAGTTGTTGAGTTCTTCATGCATCGCATTCACCCAATCCGGATCATCAAGCGCTTCTTCTATGTGCTTTGGCTCAATGGAGGAGACAAAAGAGTAATGTTCACAAAAAGAAGCGATACGAGAGCGAGTTTGAACACCCTTACTTATGTCACCCAATATTTGATCTATTGGATGATCTTTAGCAATAGCGTTGTGGATTCTTGGTGGTAAGTTGGATGGTTGATCATCATCCTTGTTCTTCTCTTCATCAATTTGTATTTGATTTGTAGTGGAAGAAGATGGTTCAACTTGAGAAGAGGATGATGAGTTGTCTTTGGGCTTGATGTCGCCTATTTGCATATGCTCTATTGCTTTTCTTAAGGCTCCATTACCTATATCATCCAAGTTCTCACGCTCTTCTTGAGAGCCATTAGTCTCATTAAATTGCACATCATGTCTTTCTTCAACTAAACCGAAGTTTTGGTTAAAGACACGATATGCTCTACTATTAGAAGAATAACCAAGCAAGAAACCAACATCGCAACGACTATCAAATTTTGAAAGACGAACATCCTTCTTTAAAATATAACACTTGCAACCAAATACACGGAAATAAGAGATGTTCGGTTTTCTTCCTACAATAAGCTCATGGGGAGTCTTTTTCAAGAGGCGATGCAAATAAAGACGATTTATGGCATGACAAGCAGTGTTAATAGCTTCTGCCCAAAAACTATCGGAAGTATTGTATTCATCAAGCATTGTCCTAGCCATTTCAATTAATGTACGATTTTTCCTTTCTACAACTCCATTTTGTTCCAGAGTGTAAATTGTGGAAAGTTCATACTTTATTCCAAGTTCGTCACAAAAGTCTTCAACTTTAGTATTCTTGAACTCGGAACCATTATCACTACGGATTTTCTTTATTTTGAAATCAAATTCATTTTGAGCCCTTTTTGCAAAACTTTTGAAAATCCCGGAGGTTTCACTTTTATCATCTAGGAAGAATACCCATGTATATCTAGAGTAATCATATACAATGACTAAACAATAGCTATTACCTCTGATACTCTTATAGGTTGTTGGCCCAAACAAATCCATATGTAAGAGTTCCAATGGTCTAGAAGTTGACATGATACTCTTGGGAGGATGAGAATTTGCGATTTGTTTACCGGCTTGACAAGCACTACAAAGTTTATTTTTCTCAAACTTCACATCTTTCAAGCCAACAACTAAATCATGTTTGAAAAGCTTTTTGAGTTGCATAATTCCAACATGAGCTAGCCTTCTATGCCAAAGCCAACCCAATGAGGTTTTTGCCATTAAACAAGTTTTTAAACATGATTCACTTGAACTAAAATTAATCAAGTAAAGATTTCCAAATCTAAAGTCTTTGAAAACTAAAGAGCTATCTTTGGCATTAGAGATTGAAAAACCTTCACTAGAGAATGAGCAAATTAGTCTAAGATCACATATTTGAGCAACTGATAGCAAACTAAAATTTAAAGATTCTACTAAAGATACATTAGAAATGGGAAGGTCGTTTGAGATAGCAATTTTACCCAATCCTAATACCTTTCCTTTGCTATTATCACCAAAAGTGATCTTGTCTACTCCTTTTCCATTCTCGAATGTGGTGAACATCTTTTTATCACCGGTCATGTGTTGAGTGCATCCACTATCAAGCACCCAATGATTTCCACCGGTTTTTTAGTTCACCTACAAAACAAGAATCAAGTTCTTTTAGGTACCCAAATTTGTTTGGGTCCTTGAAGGTTAGTAACCAAGGATTTAGACACCTAAATAGCATTCTTTTTAGCGCCTAAATTTGAAGTGCCAACAAAACGAGCAATTATTTTACCATCCTTAGTCTTTGTAAGCATATAGCACGAATCATATATACCAAGAGATGAAATTTTACTCTTATGACAATTTTGTTGCACATGTCCTATAGGCTTGCAAGTGGGACTATTTGCGGCTAGCCGCAATCTGCCCATAACAACCACCAAACATTTCGCGGACATATGCGGCAGCCCACCAAGCAGCCCGCGAAGTATGCGGAGTCGCTAGCCCACAACTTAAGCTGTGTATGCATAGGAAAAACTGCATCTACTCAGTTCCTATCATATATCTTTTACAGTAAAGATCGATTAGACGGAACATTCTCGTTACTCGTTATCACCACCATCTGATTACAAACATTGTAAAAGCTTCACTTCCTCAAAACATTCTCCACAGCGGAAACATGAATACAAACATCATACCATCCAGTGCGTCAAGTGCACAGATGACTAGTTAAGTAGTTATACCTTAAGCATTGTACTATAAATACAATGATAGCCTACACTAATAAAACCTCACACCACCGGCTTCAGGACTGGACCCATATTGTACATACAAGTTGACCAATATCAGAACCTCATCAATCGCTAATGTGAACAAATATAACATCCAACAGATAAAGGGAATATCTCAATCATGTAAAAGCTTCACTTCCTCAAAACATTCTCCACAATGCCGCCCTCTCGTGAATCGATAGGCTCAGAAGGATAATTTGGTACAACATGAATCTTGTAAACTACATGCGAGATCTTGGTGAAGGAAAAGAATGAACACTGTGACACATTCTATTTCCATTGATAATGGCAAAGAGGTCTATCACTCTCCCATAGGTTGACAAAGATGTTCGTTAGAAAGTCCGACAGTTTCACCTGCAAAAGAAAGGGAAGTACTTTACTTGATTGAGTTAATATCATCTTTATTTAAATTATTGAACTTTGCAGCGAAAGCAAACCTCATTACAAGAGTCAGTTTTTGCCAGATCATCATCATCATCCTATTGTTCAGTGTGTGTGTGTGGAGGTAAATATATAGAAATTAATATAACAAAGTTTGCATACTAGCAAGGTTAGTTACTGACATACCTCATCAAAAACTTTTGCCATTGCATTTAGATGCTCAACTGACGGATTAGCAGGTATATCAAGATATTTCATCAATCAAGCGTGAAGTGAAGTGAATTTTGTCAAGATGTCAATTTAGGGAGTAACAACTAAACTGAACAGTAACAACAAGAGCAAAATAATAGCCTAGTGACAATCTAGTCTTCAGAATATAAGCAGTGGTGACAACAGAATATTAAATCTCTCTTTTTTCATATCAAAATCTGCAGTTTGTCAGAAGGCCAACTGAACAAGAAGAGAGCTCAGATGCATATATACATAAATTAAATGTAAATAATTTCCCTCTGTGTATACAAGAGAAGGTCAAACTAACCAGTTGACCAAGCTTTTCTTGAAGATTCAAGAAAACTCAATTCAAGAAAACTCAAGCAAACCGCACACGCAACAACAAATCAGAACTGCACACGCAACAAAAAACTAGCAAATGATGAATCAAGAACTGCAAGAGGGAAGGGGAGGATGCAAACTTCTTGGATAGTGGCGGCTCCTCGCGGTCGCGGACCTCGCCGTCACACAGATGTCGTTGCTCATCGCCGCCAAACGCCAGTGACTCTTCCCCGCTGCCTGCGGAGAGTCCCACCTCCGCCATACCATTGGCACCAGAGCTCACGGATCTGCTCCTTTGCACCTGCCATGGCGCGCCTCCAGATCCGCCTCCTGTGCACCTGTCATGGCGCCCCGCCCGGATCGCCGTCCCTGCGCGCCGCGGCTCCTCTCGGATCTGCCGCCAGGCGCCCTCTCCGCCACGCCGGTTGGATCCGCCGCCCCGTGCGCCCTCGCCGCGGCAGATCTGGCGCGAGGCCACGAGGGGCACCACCATGGCCGCAAGGCGTGGAGGGCGGCGGACCACGCGATGCTAAGCGGCTACGCGGACGGCAGAGCGGCGTCCACAAGTTGACCACTTAAGTTTCCAATATGCCGTGGGTGTTCGCAACGCTTTCTTTTTGGGATGGGCTAAGTGGGCTCGCGAACAGCCCATGTCCACTTGCATCCCTAATGTCCTATTTCCCGTCACTTATGGCAATACTTACCATTTTGCCTCACAAATCTTGTGGGCTTGTTTGCCGGCTTCTTACCTTTCTTAGGCACATACCCAAGACCTTCCTTATTGAATGAGCACCTTTGCTCACTCAAAAGCTTGTCAAGAGTAGCCTTACTCTTGAAGCACCTTTCTAAGCTTTTGCTTAGCTTGGTCACTTGTTCCTTTAACTCATTGTTTTCAACAATAAGCTTTGCATCATTATGCTTAACATTATCATGATTAATATTAATACTAGAGCAACATGGCAAAGCAATAGGATCATTACATGAAATAGATGCACTAGTTTTAGCAATTTCTATACTAGGCATATCATCAAGAATATCGCATGTAATTCCTATACTAGAACAAGACTTGCTTGAATATTCTTGGATAAGCAAGTCATGAGCTTCCTTTAGCCCCACATAAGAATCTTTTAGAGAAATATGCTCTCTACTTAAGACCTTATATTTTGACTTTTCTTTTCCAAAATATTCATTTAAGTCATCGAGCATATCCATTAATTCATCATAAGTTGGTTCATTACTATCAATGGATTTTACCTTATCTCCTTTTGCCATTAGGCAAGTAGGAGTGGAGAATAGCGATGGAACTTCCTTGATGGCAATGCCGACTAGTCCCTTCTTCTTAGGAGACTCATCCTCATCGGAATCGGAGTCGCTTGACTCATCATTTGAATCTCACTCTCCAATGTGGGCTTCATGCTTGCCATCTATATGAAGCTTCTTGACAAGCTTCTTCTTGCTATTATACTCCTTCTTCTTGTAAGGCTTGTCCTTGTCATCCTTCTTTTTGGGGCAACGAGAAGCAATGTGCCCCTTCTCTTGACAATTATAGCATCGAATGTAGCTATAACACTTCTTGTCACTTGAGGATTGTCCATTTTTGTACTTGTCGAAGTTGTAGCTTCTATTGGGGCGTCTCTTCATGACCCTCTTCGTTCTTCTTACAAGAAGTGCATACTCCTCGTCGGAGTCTTCTTCTTCATCCTCATCATCACTTGATTCCGTTTTGGCCTTGAAAGCGGTAATTTTCTTCTTTGAGGATGATGTCTCTAAGAGCTCTTCTTTGTCCTTCTTGAACAACTCATTTGTGATGAGGTTGCCGAAAAGCCCTATTGGTGTCATTCTTGGCAACTCGGGAGAGTTGAGAAATAGTGTCACCAACGTTTCATATTTATCCGGAAGAGTCCTAAGAATCTTGCGCACAATATCAACATCAAGAAGGTTAGTCCTAAGGCCTTTGAACTCATTCACAATGTTGTTGAGTCTTGAATACATCTCATTGATGTTTTCACGAGGTAACATTATGAATGTCTCATATTTGATCCAAAACCTATACAATTTAGCTTCTTTGACCGTGGATGTACCCTCATGGATTTCCAAAAGAGTTGTCCAAATAGCATGAGCATTTTTCAAGTTGCTCACTCTATTGAACTCATCCGCGTTCAAAGCGCCAAAGAGAGCATTCATAGCTTGAGCATCTAAATGAGCATTACGCGTATCTTGATCCGTGAGTTCTTGTGGATTAAGAGGCATAGCGTAACCCTCATTTACGATTCATCAAATGCTTGGACTCATGGCCTTTAAATAAATTGACATTCTAATTTTCCAATAAGCATAATTAGAGTCATCAAACAAAGGAGCACCTTCCTAAAGCCATTCCCTCACTAGCCATCCTTTTCTCTCTTAGACGGTTAAGTCTAAATCAATGAGAGACCAAGCTCTGATACCACTTGTAGGATCAAGGATAACCGACTAGAGGGGGGTGAATAGGAGGTTTTTAAACTTTTTAACAATATATCAATTTAAGCCAATTAATAACTTAGTCTAAACAAGTTACACTTCTAGCTAAGCAATTCAATACAAGAAATAAGCTATAAATGTAAATACGGAAAGAGTAAAGACTAGAAATAACCACAATGAGACAATAATATTTTTCCCGTGGTATCGAAGACTTGCCGGTCTTCACTAGTCCACGTTGAGGAAGCTTGACAACTCAAGCTGGCTCCACGAATTAAGCCTTCCCTCGATCACTATAGTTGTTCTTCCTCCTCTCTGGAGATGGTGAACACCAAACCACTCACAAGCTTACACCGGGCCTCTTCACAATCTTCTTGAAGAGATCATCGTGCTCCACCACCAAGGCCGTCTAGGAGTTTGGCAAAACTCCAAGAGTAACAAACCAATGACATTCGCTTGACGGCGCTCAAGTGCAATAGGATCAACTAGGAGAATGAATGTGCTTGAATGAAACTCAACGACCTCACAATGAATGCTCAAGAGAATTTTGGTGTTGAGTGAATGCTCAAGACTCTCAATGATGTTAAATGAACTCACTTCCCCGTCCTTGATCTGGTTAGGGGGTATTTATACCGCCACCAACAAATACTAGCCGTTGGGACAAAAAGCCACAAAATCAATAATTGCAAGATATTCGCCACTAAGGGCCAGACTACCGCACCCTTGTCGAGTTCAGTAACGGTTATAACAAAGGCATTAAAACATTCTGACATAGCCGTTGAAATCGCGGCGCGGTACTACCGCCAACTATCATGCGGTATTACCGCTCAAGCCGGTCGTACCACTCCTAAGTGCGGTACTATCATTCCGAGCAAATTCAAACTCAGCTGAAAAACACACTTCTCTAGAAAACATATACCGCTCCACTAAAAACGGAATAATCGCAGAGCGGTAGTACCGTTCAGACAACGCCGGTACTACCGTTCGCAGGGTTTTGCAAATCTAGCCAAAAGGAGCTTCTCTGTAATTTTTATACCGCCTCAAAATAATTGGAACAACCGAGAAACGGTCGTTCCGTTCAGTATATGTGGTATTACCGCTACACAGTGGCGACCAGAGAACTTAGCAAATATTAAACTGGACACGTGGACGACTCAGATTAATTGTGCCGTTCGGACCACCTTTTTAACCACACGATTAAGGATGGTCCGAATAGCCCACGGTATTACCGCCAAGTAAAATGCGGTACTATTGCTCTCCGGTAGTTCCGCTGAAATCTCCGGTATTACCGTGCTATGGGAGAGCAACCAAGTCCATAAACGTGTCTCACTGGATTTTACGTATAGCCAACAAACACACGGAAATACCGTCACACGGTACTACCGCAACACAAAAACTTAGACAGCGCATTGGATTGAACTAGCCACGTGGACGGCTTAGATCAATTGGGTTGTTCGGACCACCTTTTTAACCACACGTTTAAGGACGGCCCGAACAGCCCACGGTAGTACCGCCAACTAATATGCGGTCATACCGCTCAGCGGTAGTTCTGCCAATAAACTTCTGATACTACCGCGTGTGCTGTAAATTTTCAGAAAACTTTCCAATTCAAATCCAACAACAAATTCAAATGCATGCATGATCCTAAATTGATCCAAAAGGCACAAGAACATGCTGTCAAGCTACTAGTCATGATCCCTCTTAGTAGTACGGCATTTAACCTATAATCCGGTCTTCCAACCAAATCTCCTATGACTGGTAAAATACAAAAAGGATCCTAGACTACTTGTACCTTGACCTTGAGTCATCTTGACCTTCATGTAGCCCTTCAGCATGCATCTTTACATCATCAAACTTACCAATGTGACTTCACCTTGTAAAAACTCAATAAACATGTTAATCCTATATTCACATATTATCATTAATTACCAAAACAATTTTTAGGGGCCTAGATGCTTTCACCTGCCTCCATCCCCAACGGTCTGGCGAAGAGTCAAGGAAATCAACCCCTTCGACACACACGAAGGGTTTTAAGAGAGACGTCATCTCAATGCCTCGACTAATCGGTCAAGCACCTCGGCCTTCGCCCAAAGGGGTCATCGGCTCGAAGAGGGTCATCAGGCAGGACGAGGCCCCACATGGACCAAGGAAGGCAACACGATGGATACCGCCAATGAAAGTCCACCATGCACCAAGCTACCAGCGAATAGGGAAAAGACTGCAAGACCCTTATAGTCGTAGGGTCTTTATAGGGACACTGTTGTAATGTCATACCTCCCAACTCGTAATGTTATAAGTACACCCTTCTACGTATCAAATGGTCAAGGGGCATTTTTGTTTGGAGACACAAATAAAATATCATTTGTTCCTCTCTACCGTTTCCCACTAGACATGGCCAGATGGGTCGCCCCGAAGCACGACACTGTTGGCTTGGCCTAGGCACGGGCATGGGGGAGAAGAGGGGACGGGGGTGATGGGTCGGGCTAGCACGACACTGTTACGGCCATTAGGGCCCGTGTTGGCACGGCGGGTAGTGCCAGGCACAGTATGACACGACATGATTTCACCCGTTGGGGCCCGTTTGGCACGATGGGCCGTGCCCAGCATGACATGGAACGACCCGTCTGGCCCAATTAGCCTAGTAACGTTCGGATTTTCAAAAATCTAACTTTTTTTACTGTTTGGGGCTTTAACAATAGCAAAAAATTCAAAAAATCCCTTTTTTTCTATAAATAGCCAACAAACCCCCCCCCTCATTCAGCACCCATCCATTCCTCAATCTCTCTTTCGAATTCTATTGTTTAAATTTAGTTTCCTTGTGAGATAATTTGGCAAAATTCAAAAAAAAGTGCCACATTTTAGAAAATTCAAATTCTAGTAGTAAGTCAGTAAAAGAGGTACAATATTTTTTTTGCATATTTTTATTGTTATTATTTGTTATGCTAAGATGAAATAAATAATAGTGTAAGTTTTGATTTTGCAGTTTTTGTTATGGAAAATTACGATGGCTTTGCACTTGGTGATTACGGACTTTCACTGGAGGAAATTACATCTATGGAGAATGTCGCTGCCTCAAACCAACCGGAGTTGTTACCGGAAGGGCAAGGAGGAGTTCCGTCATCAGGCTCTATGGCAGCATCTTCGTCGGCGACCACCGGAGCAAAGAGGTCGAGATCATGTACATCGAGAGTCTGGGAGAATGGACAACCAAGCCAGGCACACAAGGAAATCAGGAACCATTTGCTGTTTGCAAAATTTGTAGTCATGAATTGTCTGCAAAGTCTTCAGGTAGAACGGTGCACTTTGCTTTGACATGCTACAAGACGTAAGGCCAAGCAAGGATTGATGATGAGGCAGACACAACTGCAATACAACTCCGATGGTACGGTATGTAGCTAAGACTACAATCCTGAGGTATCCCATCAATCTCTTTGTCGTTTAATTGCTTCTGAGGGTTTACCTTTAGGCTTTTGGAAGTCTACTGCTTTCGAAACTTACATTAGGACTGCGCATAATCCTAGATTTTCTACCGTTTCTAGACAGACAACAACTAGGGATCTAGTTAGATACTACAATAAATGTCGTGATAAATTAAATGAACTATTTAGTATGTGCACATTTTCGGTGGGCCTAACCTCAGACATATGGAGTGGTCGGGCTAGAGGAGGATTTTATTTTAGTGTAGTTGCTTATTATGTTAATGACAACTGAGAAATAGAGAAAAGAATTATACGTTTCAAATTAATTGATGTAGCACACATGGGTGAGAATATTGCGGACTGTATTATCAAAGTCGTGGAAGACTTTGGTCTTACAAACAAAATATTATCAATTACTTTAGACAATGCTGCTTCAAACTCTAGGGCCATGGATATTCTTACTCCAGTGTTGAGTTCATACGTCGATTCCTTCTTGCTACATCAGCGATGCGCTTGTCATATTATTAACCTTATAGTAAAATACGATTTGAAGATGTTGACTTTGTATTAAAGCTTTCCGCGATGCGATAGATTTATTGAATAATTCTAACCAAAGAATAGTAGCATATAAAACTTCTGCAGGGCAATGGGTGTACATCCAAAAAAGTTTGGTTAGGACATGCAGTAAGATGGAACTCTATTTACTTGATGCTTAAGAGTCTTTTACTATATAAGAGCATTTTTTTTGTTTTTATTCAAACGCACTATCAGAGCACTGACGGCTTTGTAATATTGATTTAGCAACATTAGTTTTTTGCTGAGAATATACTTCGGTTTTTAGAAATTTTTATGAGGCCGATGTTGCTTTGTATGTTGTCTATTATCCAACATCTCTTATTATTGTGCATAATATTTTACAGATTTCTAGTCAATTGAAAATGTATAAAAATGACATAGTTTTACGAGAGGCTATTATTGCTATGAAAATTAAATACCTTAAATATTAGAGAGAAATCCCTTTCCTATATGCATTTGCATTAATTTTAGATCATAGAGCTAAAATTCAAGGATTTGCTAAAGTTCTTGATCTTTTTAGTGATGCTACAGGGCTATAATATTCTAACTATTTTGCAGATGTTCGTTCTCGATTACATGAAATTTTTCAAAGGTATGAAAATAAGTTTTCTAGAGTCTGTTGCAACAACCTCTACTAGCATCCACCTCAAGTAACAAGACAAATCTGTGGGGCAAAATCTAGGGTGCAGGTTCTTCCTCTAGGTCTAGGTCTTCTTCTTCTACAGCGGCACCTTCTCAACCAAGATCAACCTCTCACCCAAGGAGTGGGGAACTATCCGTCTATCTGGACAACGATACTGTGGATTTCAACTCAAAAGGCTTCGAAATTTTGCAATGGTGGCATAGCCATAAGTTAACATATCTCGTGCTATCCATATTTGCACGTGATGTGTTAATTGTTCCTGTCTTGACGGTTTCCTCCAAGTTTGCTTTCAGTCTTTTGGAAGAATATTGGAGTGAGATGGTGGAGATACTTTTAATTGTGAAAGACTGAGAACAAGTTGATTCACGAGCACAACACTTCGTAGAAAATCTAGAGTTGTCAAAAGTGCTTGAAAATTTGTACCTAGATAACAACACTTAAAACAATGATGTATGTAGAGCTATAGGTTGTACTCTTTTTTTTCTTTGCCAAAGTTTTTTCATGTTGGATTTTTACTTGGCAAAGGTTTTAACGAGACAGTCATTTAAACATTAATAAAGCTCTTTATTATATTTTCAATATACTTGTCTCATTTTTTTTACAATTTTCATATGTATTTATGAATTCTAGACTTTATTTATTTATTTATTTATTTGAAATTTTCGAGCTTAAACGGGCCTACCTCGGCCTGTCGGGCCAATCATGCCCGGGCGACACGATACAGCCTATTTACTTCGCGGGCCTTATCGGGCCATGCCAGCATGGGACCGGGCCGTGCCATGTTGTGTCGCCCGTCTGGTTACCACTATTTCCCACACTTCAGGGACTTCAGGACCTCTACCCTCCTTTGCGGCGGTTAGCGACCTTGGGGACCTTATCTTTCTACTGTTTGGTCCGTAGGCACAACAACTACTGTTCTCCTAACGCAGACAACGTGTTCGCCGGCTTAAGTTATTCACTTGGCTACTCCGTTCAAAAATAATTCACTTGACTGTATATGGACGTGATTGAATGCATGAACGGATCAATGGTTGTCGCACTAACGGTTGTCGGTTGGGTTGAAGTGAATGTACCACTGTACCAGGCTTTAAGTCCATTGATGGAGGCTGGCTAGTGGCTAGCTACGATGTGCTAGACGGCGCAATTGGACGGACCTCATTATCCCCATGCCACGCGTAATGCACCAAGCAAATAACATTTTGATCCAGGATTATTAAAGATACTTTATTGATTTTCCAGGTGTCACAGATATAGATTTAGTCAATCTAAATGAATTTGTATCGAAAATTTCCATTTGAATTGGCAGAGGCCGAGATCGCACGGACAAGTACCCCTTCCACGAATTATGATGTTCACTCTCCCATCTGTGGTAGAATTTTTTTATTAATTAACTTTTTTAAAATTTTATTTTAAAGTTAACCTCCGACACACTTTATTTTTAATTCTAACATCTTTGGTCACGCCACCACCCGTGGCGTGACAAAATAACACTATCACGGTCACATCACAACCAGTGGCGTGACAAAAAGTGCTATTTTGGGGACTTATTCTGGTACGTGACAGTGTTGTTTTGTCACGTCACCATCCATAGCGTGATCAAAGGAGTCAGAATTAGAAATAAAGTACGACGGTTAACTTTAAAATAAAATTCTAAAAAAGTTCCCTGTGGTACTACTCCACCGTCAATTTACAGGTGGGCCAGGCTCTTATCAGGCCGAGAGATCATTGCAAACTTCTCTACTTTGCCGTATTCTTGGCCCATCAAATCCCGCTAAATTCAGCACAGTTTAAGCATGTAAACTTCAGTAAGACAGTAAGGCATACTGTTGGTGATGCATGAAGATTGAAAATTATCACGTCGGAGTTTTCTGCACCACCTGGGCTACAATGTTCTTGAGAAAAATATGGGCTCAAGATTCACTACAGAACAAACCAACATGGAGAATGCCAGCATAAATCACCTTTTAATTGTTGGTAAATAAGTCCAACAAGTTTATCGACTAAAGGATTTTTATAGTAGCAGATTGTTCATCTAGGGTCTTCAATGTAATAGTTGGTTACTTATATACTTTAATCTTGTGTTGTTAAAATAAGCCACCAAAGGGATCTTTCTCAGATAAAAAATAAAGTCCCTCAAAGTTTGAAGCGCAGCATCACCAGATATGGCCCCATGCTTCCATTTCATTGATTAGGTGACCTACTTTCCTATAATCAATTCACATGCGATCTTGCTCCTCCGAAAGGATATGCAATCAAATGTAAAGAAAGAAACTAAAGGTAACAAAGGCAAGTGAAAAAAGGAGAAGAAAAGGTTACATCGCATTAGCAAAAGCAAAAGCTTTTGAATAATGCAGAATCAAAACCGGTGATGATTCTCAGAAGGCATATATATGGTCGTGGTAGCGGTAGGACTTGGATTGGATGATCAAGCGCTTACATCACGATGACGACACACAGTATCAGTACGCATTGTACGACAACCAAACCATATATATATATATAGTCATATGTATCCATATGGCACTTCTCATTGACTCTTCATCAATGGAGTACCGTTGCATACCAATCAAAGCTACATTTTGGGGTTAAACTGTTAAAGAGTAGATGGGATACTTGTGTTTTTCACTACTTAGCCTTGTATTGACCGGCTTGACCCTTTTGTATGTGCATCCTAATTACCCTAACCTTTAGCCGTTTACTCCAAGACCAAACAAACCACTCGACGTTGCATCAAACTTCTCCAAATGGTTTCGTCGCTATCTTCACTTGTGGCGATACTCGTCTCGTTGCCGATAGTAGTGTGACGAGTGATCTCGTCCGTCCGATCGGATCACCGTAAACCTCAGCCTTGTGTTGCTTATAACGGAGTGGCAAGTGACCCGAGCTCCTGGAGCTGGAGTGCAGCGGTGGCCCCGGATTGGAAGTAGGTGGAGACCGGGTCCCCCTCCGTGCCGACCAAGTAGCCCATCTGGCCGGGTGGGTCCACATGGGCCTGGGATTCATCCGTGGGCCCCCACAGGCCGAGCTCCTTCTCCAAATTCTCTAGCCACCACTCTTTTCCCTCTTCTTCCTGGCTGGTGCTCGCGGCGATGGCCGCCGTACAATATGGCACTGTTGCGTCGCCATCGCCCTGCAGGCGCGCGCCTGAGACGTCGGGCGCGTCGGCGCCGTCGATGATGCTCCAAATGTCCGGCTCGATGTCGATTTCCAGCAGCTCGAGCAGCTCCTCCACGCCGCCGCCGATGCACGTCGTCAGGGAGGACGACGAGCACGGGGACGGCGACATTGGCGCCGCCGGCAAAGCATCCGTGGGCGCGTCCACCAGCATGTCCGATATGTCGATGTTTGGCTCGAGGGGGGATAGTATATCGATCATGTCAGGCTCCTTGCTCGTGCCGCACTGCTCGCCGCCACTGGTGCCGTTGTTGGTCGTCGTTGTAGTCGAGGAGGACGCTGAAGACGACGGGACAGGCGTGTCGGCGTCGCCGTTGTTCTTGGCGGCGCCCGGCTTCTGCTGCTGCTGCTGCTCCCTCTGTGCCACCTTCTTCTTCAGGTGAGTGTTCCACACGTTCTTGATCTCGTTGTCCGTCCTCCCGGGCAGGCACGACGTGATCTTGGACCACCTGAACAGATCAAATTTGATCAAAACATCAATCTCTTGGATCCAAGAACAAACCAGAAAAAATTACAAGGATCAACTCCAGATTAACCTCCGATACATGAATGAAACAGGGCGTACTTGTTCCCGAGCAAGCCATGCAGCTTTATGATGGTCTCCTCCTCGTCGACGGTGAAGTTGCCGCGCTTCAGGTCCGGCCGCAGGTAGTTGATCCACCGCAGCCGGCAGCTCTTCCCGCACCGCAGCAAACCTATCAAAAAAAATCACCAAAGCCCCCACACATTTAATTCTCTCTCCTCCGCTCGCAACTCGCCATGCATACGCATTTGCGATTGCCTAGCTAGCAAGCTACCTGCTTTCTTGGGGAGGGCTCTCCAGTTGGCGTGGCCGTGCTTCTGAATGTAGGCGATGAGGCGCATGTCCTCCTGCGGCATCCACGAGCCCCTGTTCAGGCCGACCTTAGCGCAGCACGGTGCTCGGCCTCGCCCCATAATTTTCACCTGATACCTCTCTCGCTCTCCCCCCTCTGTGGCGCGTTTCTTGATTTCCTAAAGCTGCCAGTCCAAGTAGTGGTTGGATGGATATACGATGCAGAGAATGGATCGATCGGGGGGACAGGTGTATATATATGCACGCACTGAAACTGGTAGGGAGGGCTCTCTCTGATCTCTGGCTCTGATGCGATGATGACAAGTGGCAAACCCAGCAGTTGCGAGACACAAGTGGCAAACCCAGCAGTTGCGAGACCCTACCTCTACCTCTACCTCAGACTATTGCGTTTACCAAACCCCTGTCCTAGGAAAGCAACGCCTTGTGGTCCTGGAGATCCGGGCGAGCGATCCGTTCGTTGCTCAGGTTCCTCGCCGATGATGTGTTGCAGGGTCTACTTACTGTCGTAAATTAGATTGTTAACACGTGTACCTGCTTAGTCTAATATAAAGTTCTTTTACCCCCAAAATATCTGAGATGACCTTTTGGAGCAATTGAGAAAATTAAAAATGATTGTCCTTTTTCTTTTGATAATGGGAATGGATTGTATTTGTTAGATATGAATCCACCTTTTTTTATTTTGAAACCTATTTGTTAATTTGATATCTAAGTGAATCCCCAATCTCTATGTCTATTAATTGATCTGATCAGGACTCAAATAAAATAAATCTGGGAATTAATAGCACTCATACGTCCGAACACATTGGGCGATTCTCAACCATACACATTGTCGACGATCGAGTCGTCGATCTTATGAAATAAAAGAGGAAAATGACGTGAAGTATCCTGGGATAGAATGGGGGCCGCTCTTTATTGATATGAACTGGATTTACAAAACCTATGGACTACCCCTAAATTCACTGAATGTGAGGAATGTTAAACTAAGTAATCAGGCTTAGAATACTGAATGCCTTGCTTCTAATTCCACTGCTTAGGCTTCTGTGTTTGTCGTCTCGTATTCTGTTGTTGTTTTTCTCGTCGTCGTTTTGTCTTATGCGCTCCACCTTTAAATAACTTCCGAAGAGGTGGCGCATTCTGGAGAAGACGTCCCTAGTGAAACGTTACAACCGGCTCGAACGGTAAGGCGCTTAACAATGTGACAACTACCTTGCGGTTGTTCGTGAGATGCTTAACCGTAGGGCGCTTAATTGTCGATGTCTTAGGATTATATCATCGCATCGGAATGAAACATATAACACGTGTTCCATTTATCATACCAGAAGAAATGCCGGTTCATAGTTTTTCCGAAGTATTTATCTGGTCCGAGCCCAGCACAAAGCCTTGTCCGACCAGGGTACCCATCGTGTAACCTCTGGAATCCTCACGACCAATGAGGTCGTTAGCCTTAGGGGTTACGACCATGAAGACGTATAGTCTTCTATGTATTAAATTGACATATAAAGGTTTTAATCCTCGTCAGCTAGCCCCCAAACTTTAAATGAACAGGTCGTGAGTATACCTTCTTCTGATGAAGTCGTATCGGGCAGACCCCCATTTAATGTCGTGATACACGAGGTGGTCTGTGTTCACTTTAAAGTTGAGAACTTGCCTTAGAATCAAGAGTTTTTTCGTCTGCTGAACAAAAAGAAGCTTTTGCCCGTTGGACTTTTGTGGAAACTTCCGATCGTAATTTAAAGATCTGAAGCTATAAAATCCCCATCGCTAGGCTTTTAAAATTTTTACGCTTCCAGATCCCCTTTTGATCCCTTTCAGCTTCTTGCCAAGAAAAATCCTTTAGACCTCTTTCTTGTTCTTTCGACCACAAAGCCTCCTACTACCACTACTCATCCTTGAGGATTTTCATCATGTCGGAGCAAATCACAAAGTGGTTGCCTTCGGAATTGAGCAAGAAAAAGCTTGAGGTGTTGGAGAAAATCGGGATGCTCCTAGACAAGAATCCGATCAAATGGAGATCGACGATCGGAGAGCACTTTCCGAGCCATGAAGATGGGAAAATCCCCGTTTTCCTCGCCTACATCGAATGTGGGCTGAGGTTGCCGGTACACAAATTCCTCCTCCGCGTTCTTGAGTATTACGAGGTGGAACTGGTAAATTGGCTCGCCATCGCCAATATCAGTATTTTCACTTATTTGTGTGAGGCATACCTGGGAGTGTCACCGAATTTGAGGCTCTTCAAGTATTTCTACCGAATGGTGATGGGGAGATCCACGGCGACTCCCGGAGAATGTACATTGCGTCTTCACGATGAGAAGGCCGACGAGTACATCTACATGTACTCAAAATCCTCGTGGTCGTCATGGAAGAAGAACTGGTTCTACATGACGGTTACGACTTACGAGAGACGATAGCCTCTACTTCGCCGGAATTAGAGCAAATGAAAATCCCAAGTGGAGGAAGACCGTGGAAAAGGCAGGGGTGGTCGGAAGATGGATGGATGCCATCTACGACCTGAGAGTCAAGGGCTTGACTTCCTGACATGTGGTGAGGGATTTCACCAAGCATCATATTAGCCCTCTGAAGCTCCGGACTCATTCCCTGCTTTGGTCCATTGGTCGCAATGAAGCTATCTCAGAAGGTGGTAAGTCTTTGAGACCAGTATATTTTATTTGATTATCGTAATGCCTTAAAATCCGCCATTATTTCCTTTTCTTGTAAAGCTCTTTCTCCTGAGGAAGTCAGAGAGCGGATCAGGCTGATCTGCGCTGGGGAACCTGGTGAAAAGGCTACATTCCCCGAGATCTTGGCAATAGTTTCTGCCGAAGAAAAACTGGCAAAGCTTAAGGTAGACAATCAAAATTTCTTTAATCATGTATACATATTCTCCGATCAGATTTTTGATCATGCTCTATTTTTGTAGTCGGTCGGATTACGAATCACACAAACTGGTGAGGATAAACATCCCACCGTGGTTCCGACCGACTTATGCCCTGATGCACTAGAAGAAGATGAATCTCCCAAGGTAATAGAACATTTTTATATGTACTTTTGATAAAAGATTTCATCACCCAATCAAATTCGTTTTTTGATTTAGGTGGAGAAGGCTGAAGGCCCGCAGAGCCTAACTGCGGAGGCCGTAGACTCCAAGCTGGTCGTTCATGACCTTATAGTTGTTACTGAAACAACTGATCTAGAAGTTGATGAAACTACTCCCTCCGACCCGATAGTCAAGAATGCAATCCTTAATGAACTGATCAAGGACATTGCTTCCGACATCTTGTTGGAGGATGTGAGTGGTTTAATCAACCCTGCCGGTTTGGAACCGACGAATTTAGTTGAGAAGAAAAGGAAAGCTGGCGATACAGAATTTACTCTACCGCACTTCAAAGTCAAATCCAAGAAATTAACTAGGTATGTACAAATGAAAGAGGTCGTATGTGTGCATACCTTTAATAGTTTCTTGATGATTTGGTGTTTTGAACTCCCTTCTTTGTTTTGTATAGGTCTTCTGGTGTTCCGATTGCTTCCGACCGGATCCTTCATAAGGACTAGGCACACGTGGAGGTCCCTGACCAAAACACTTCCCAGAACAAAGTTCCTAAGGAAAAAGTGGCCGAAGAAGCCCCCAAGCAGGTGTCAAAGCCAACGGTCAAGTTGGATCCATTGGTGGTTCTAACTCCTTCTGCGGAGGTAGATGCCCCTAAAGGCTCTCAACAGGTTCCGACCAATGTTGGTAATCCTTCTCAACCTGATAAGTTCCCTTTTCACCCCCAATTTATCGAGGATAAGGAGCTTGACGAGGCGTGGGGAAAAATATCGGATCATCAAATCAAAATGCATCATGATTCAATATTTGGCGGTTATAATGATTTGGCAATCTGGGTAAGTATCTATGACCAGTTTCATAGTCTTTCTTAAACGTTTTATAGGGAACTTAAAGAGGAAATCCTATTTGTGTAGCATCTGGTCGAGAACTTTACTGTGGTCGGAGGACTAACCCAGCGGATTAAAGATTTGGAGCAGAAACACTCCGAATTGGAAAATAAGAACTTTCCACTTAACCTTTTTCTTTCTTCAATACTTTGTCCTTCTCTAATTATTCTCCCTCATCGTATTCGATAGATTTGGAGAAAATAAAAGAAGAAATCGTGGGCCGATAAAGCTGAATAACTCGCTTGAAGAAGAGAATCGTTAAGGACCGATCGATTGCAAGAGGCATCGACCAGAATGAGACACTTGAACAAGAGAATTGAAGGTAATAGGTCATAGACTTGACTTATTATCTCTCTCTCGATCATGTTGTGCTTTACTACTTGTTTTACTCTGTAGAGCAAATGCAAACGTAATGTAACCTAAAAGGCTCTGGAATTTGAGCAGGGAAAGGAGGCAGCTCTTGTGAAGAATCTTGATGAAAAGATTCATGCTTTGAACAAGATGATCTTTGATATGGGATCAGGATCAAGCATGCCTAATTTAAGAGATCCAATAGAGAAAATGAACTACATGGGCCAACTTTTAGGAGATCTCAGTGGTCTACTCAAAACTACTCGAGAGAATTATGCCCAGACTATGAAAGAAGGCGTTGCTACTGGAGTTAGTTTTGGGCTGGCAAAACTGAAGGCTTCCGACTCCTCTATTAATCTCCAAGCTATTGAGGATGATTTCAACTACCTACCTGATGAGGCGACAAAGCTTATGGAAGAACTTAGGCCACTTAGAGACAAAATTGTAGAGGAGATGGAGGTCACTACTCACTACCACCCCACCTCCCTCCCCTGTGGCTCTGCTCGGAAACACACCCACACCTCACACGCCTCCACGCACGAGCCTTCTCCAAGGCAAGATCGACGCCATGGGATTCCCCGTTAGGTACTCGGAGCCGCTCCTCCCACGGGTGCTCCTCCTCCTTGGCCACCTCTACCGCTTCCTCCTCCAGGCCTTCTACGCCGTCGACCTCGGCGACCTTAGCGGCAACTCGACGGTGGCCTGGCGAAGAGCCGCAGGGCACGCAGATGGGGTGGCCTCACAGAAGACCGCTGGTCGAGTTCCAAGGCCGCTAGCGATGGTCATCGAGGAGGCGTTGCCGGCCTGTGCTGTTGTTTGACAAGCTGGTGGCGTCCATGCGTGGCGGTGTGTGGGGACGGCGACTACGTGGTATGCCTATATGGTTCTGGCTTGGGTTCATTGAGTTGGTTCTTGATTGTATCTCGATGTTGGCTAATTTTCCCCTTTCGTTTTATGTCGATTGGGGGTTTTGCTATTTTTTGGATTTCTTCGTTGCTAGTTCCAATTGTTCTGATGTTGCGATCCGTTGAAAAAATATTGTGTTCGTCGAAAAAAATGTTGTATACTGTTCTTTGAGATGTTGCGACCCATTGACAAAAAAATATTGCATACTGTTCTTTGAGATGCTGCGACCCGTTGTAAAAAATGTTGCGACCCGTTAAAAAAATGCCGCATCCCATTTCACAGTGATGTTGCAAACTGTTGACGGTGATGTTGCAAGATTTGTTAACGCGTCTTTTTTCCAAATGTATGTATGGATTCTGATATTTTTGATATGTTTGCAACAAAAGACACTAGGTGACTCTCGAAAGTCCTTCCGCCCTGGCAGCGCGTTAGGCGACCAGAGCGCCACCCTTTCTCCCACCGCCAGTGCCACTCCGGCACCGACGGCCACCTCCAAACCCTCTCCCCCCCAGCCCTCCTCCCCCAGTGCGATGTCTCCCAAACCCCCCTTCTCCCAACCCCCCGCCGCCCCCACCCTTCCCCTTTCCGCGCCCTCCTCCGCCTCGCATCGCCGGCAAGCCCTCCCCTACTCCCTCAGCCCCCCTCCTCTTCTACCTCCCCCTCCCCCTTAGCTCACCGCGCCCCTCCCCCCACCCCAAACCTCTCGAGGCCGACCAGATCTAATCTGGCCTCCCCGCTTCCTTGCTTCCGGTGGTCTGACCGACGGCCCCCGTTGTAGCACCGTGTCCTCTCATGTCGTTGCTCTCTCAGGCGGCGCCCCCTAGGTTCTTCAGCTTTTTCTCCTCGCAATCTTCAACCGGCCCAAGCTCCCTCTTTTGTGCAAGTCCTCCAACGCAAGGTCCAACCGAACTTCAGCTCCTCATTCACTGCGCCTGGCAACCTCAGCAATCACCTCCCTCTGAAGCACATTCAAGAGTCTCCGAGCTACCCTAGTGCTATGGCTCTAGCTCGACGCGGCCCATCCTGTCAAAGCAACCTCAAGACCACAGCGAATCCTCAAGTTAGAGAAGGAGCACTCTTGCCCTCCCCCAAAGCCGCTCGGTCCGGCGCAGCAGAAGGATGGCAGATTGTCCAACGCCAGAGGTGGTGGCGTGCAACTCGACAAGTCCACCCCCGCCCCTACTCTGCCCCAGCCCCCTTCCTTATTGAATCGACAGGTAGGTGCTTCGCTGCTTCTCAAGAGACCATCAAATTTCCAACTGCCGAGATCCCCTTCGGTGCTTTCTCTGCTTCCACTCAGGCCATCGCGCTAGGGAGTGCCAGAGCCGGCCCAAGCTCCACTGTTCAACCGCTTCATCCACCTCGCTGCGCTAAGCCCCTGCGAAGAAAACGCGGCATCTAGCTCCACGAATCCAATGTGCCCCGGCCATGGCCTTTCTCAGTGCACTTGATACTCGTCTGGATGAGGACTACTGCCTCGTCAATGCCATCCCTCTGCTCGACCGCGCCCACCTGGACTAGGAGGACACCGCCCTTGTTGCCTGGATGTTGCGGGGCGACACCAACACCGACGACAGAGCCGTGACAGAAGCGGTTCATCGCCGCTTCAGCCTATGTAGCGAAGACGTCTCCGTCCCCCTTCACCACCTAGAGACCTTCCTTCTCAAGTTCAACAACAAGCACTCTAGGGATAGAGTGCGGGAAGCGAAGAAATTCCACCATGAAGAATTGGAGATCCATGTCGACCATAGAGGGCTGTGAGTCACGCCTTTGGAGCCGCAATGTTCTTTCGCGTCCGGCTGTGCTTGGAAGGGCTTCTGGTGTTCGCTTGGACACCGGACGTTGCAGAGCGTCTCGTTGGAAGGAAATGCCCGTTGACTCCATTGAGGGGGTCTCGGCAAGCTGGGAGGACACGAGGACCCTCAATCTCTGGGCTTGGACTGCCAATCCGAGCTCAATCCCGAAGGTGGCTTGGATCACCTTCATGCACGACGGGGAGGATCCAAACCGGCCAAAAGCGAGCTCCCGCCTCCCGGACAAATGGAGGCGAGGGCTCACCCATCAGGTGATCCTACACCTTGAGTACGTCAAGGATCACATAGCTACCCCCCTTGACGACTTCCTCTCGGCTACCGACATCGCCCCCATTCGAGCCCATCACAACCCGGCTCCCTTGGAATCTGGGGGTAGTGGATGGCACACCTGAGTCCAAGAGGGGGGGCGAGCCACCTCCCACCCCAACCGCTTCGGCCAGAAGAGGAGACGGGGGCAAACCCCCTGGTGGATGATTGTCGCACCTCTCGTGACCAGCGTCGACCTCCCCGTCGTTCGGCCCACAACGACCATCCTACCTCCACACACTGGAGGCACAAGGACAACGACGATAGTGACGATGGCAATGGTCGTCACAACCACACCAACTGAAGCCACAGGAGCCTCGTCACCTCGGCCAACCTTCGCCTTGACTCTGGTCAAGACCGTGAAAGATACCCCGCCAGAGTCACCAACATGGCAGCAACAAGGAAGGACGTCGCAGGGTTAGAGCGATTGGAGATCCAGCCCAGTCACCCGGCGCCTTGGGGGCCGACCAAGATAGCTTCGGTCCTCCCAACAAATCACTGGAACAAGTCAAGGCCGCTGTGGACCGAACACTGTAGGACCTCTTCGCGTATTACGCCAAATCCTTGCGTGAAGCCCTCCAGGAGCGTTTCGACAAAAATCAACCTCAATCTTCCTTCACGGAGGAACTGCGAGGTGACTGGCTGCGCCGAGCAGAAGACTACATCAAGGCTTCTTTGGCGACTGCTGCTCAGCTCGGTCTTCTTCCGAGTAGTTTGACGGTTGCGCGGCACAAGGCGACCTGGCCGTCCTTTCTCCAAGCGGTGGGCCAACTAGCCACCCCTTCGTCCTCAACCGCAGCCCTAGGCCAAGAGCACAGCCTAGCCCTAAAGCTCCTGACTCCTCAGGCTGGGATGAAGCCCTCTCTCGACCTGGTACCTGCTCCATTCACCGACACCACCAGCTTCAGTTCCAGTCCAGAGGGCAGGGCGGTGCTTCCCATCAGCGAGTCCCAGTCATCACCCAAGGCTGGCTTGCTGACCCCTCCGGAGCCGGCCTTCCTCACTATTCCTAGCAAGGGTGGCAACATCCCGGTGCAGATGGAGACTCTGCAGAGTTGCTCAAGGGATCCCGGCCAGCGACGTCCGCCTCCCTGTGTTTCGACCGATGCCCTCAACCTCAATTTAGTGACCATGCTCTCCTCCCTGTCCCTTCACAGCTCCAGTTCGGTGAAACTCCTCTTGCTCACCAGGAGATAGCAGCGCCTAGCCCCTTCATCACCCAGCCCAACATGCCCAAGAACAGGAGCAGCAGTCGGCACAGTGGCACGCTCTCAAGCCGGCCTTGTTCTCTAGCCCGCCTCCCCCAATCATCGCTTCACCAGCTTCCCCCCCAACGTTCGTGCTCCCGCACATCTGGATAGGTCAACCTTCGACGCAGCGTCCGTCTAGCGGCCAAGAGAAGACCGGGCTCAATGCTTCAACGAGCTCAGGAAGCCCTCGCCCACAAGCTGGGTACTCTACCAAAAGACTGCCCCCTGACGGAGACTACACTCAACGAGTACCTCGCAGCATTTGAAGCCCCCCTTCCAAAAGACACAATTTCTGCTCTGGCGCAGCTCTTCAAGGTGGACTGCCAGCTCACCAAGCAAGTGGATGCTGCTCTCGCCGAAATTGGAGGCCACTTCCAGTCAAACAACCAGGAGACTGAGGCTTTGCCTTTGCCGCATGCTGATGGGTTCAGGCTTCCTCAGGCTTCTCCAGCAGTGCAGGGCGCCCAAGTGGTGGCGGCCTAGAAGGCAGAGCTCCATCTAGTTGAAGCCTCGACAATTTCAGGACCATGCAGATCACAACCTTTGCTACCATAGACCCTGCAGATCCTGCCTCTTTTGCTTCATCGTCGTTGTTTAAGTTCTTGTTGCTCATTGTTAAGCATTGCCTGATGGCCCCCAACCATAGTTATTTCACTTTGGTTACGTCGGGAGTGTCCTGCGGTTCTGCTCCAGCATCGTGGTCCCTGCTGCTTCTAACTCTAGCTGTTTGTCACATGTTCGGCTGCTTAGTTCGGCCGGCCGCTTCATGTCTTTCTTCGCTTCTTTGTCCCTCGTTTCTTCTTTGCTCTGGTTATGCGACACATCCTGTTGCAAGTCACTGGTGGTAGTGGATGGATTCATTTTTATCGGTGATGCAAGCAATGCATATGAGCAATCTTCTTCCCGAGCAGTCACAGCCTCCTCTTAACCCCCGTACCTCAGTCCCTACTTCCTCTGCCTACCTGACCTCCACACTCCAATCGGAAGCTGCCCCCTCAAATGCATAGCCCAAGCATCAACATTCTTTGCTAGAATGTGCGGGGTCTCAATAACCAGGCTAGGCAATCGATCGTCCGCGAGACCCTTACTTCGACAACGTGCCACTTAGTCTGCCTCCAGAAAACCAAGCTTATCTCTATGGACCAAAACTTAGCTTGCTCCCTCGGGGGCTTCAACCTACAGAATTCGCTCATAATCCGGCTGTGGGTTTGCGGGGCGGTATCCTCCTTCTTTGGCACAACGATTTCATCGAGGTAGATGATGTGCCCCTCTCGATCTTCAGCCTTTTAGCGACGGTGTCTTTAAAAGAGTGCAACTCGACCTTCCGCCTAACGATAGTTTACGGCCCCACTCAAAGTAGTAACAAGTCGGCCTTCCTTCAAGAAATTGCCTCCTTAAAACCTTCCACTGGTACCAAATGGCTGGTCTTAAGCGATTTCAACCTCCTCTACCGAGCTCAAGACAAAAATAACTCCAACATCAACCCGTCGCAGCATGGCGACTTTCAGAACACGCCAACACTTATGAAGTTAAAAGAAATTCACCTTCAGAATAGGAAGTTCACTTGGAGCAGCGAACGCTAGAGTCCAACTCTGGTTAGGTTGGACAGAGTCTTTTCTAATGAGGGCTGGGACACCCTTTTTGAAAACCACGTCCTTCAGGCGCTGTCTTCTTCGATCTCTGACCACTGCCTTCTCCTCCTCTCCAACATTTCTGGTCCCGCTTGTCCAAAAAATTCGCTTTGAAAACTTCTGGATCAAGATGCCAGGTTTCTTCGAGATGGTCAAAAAAGCCTGGCTTGCCCCCTACAAGCACATAGAGCCCATGCACAGGCTACATCACAAGCTAGCTTCCACGACTTCTGCTTTAAAATCGTGGAGCATATTTCTCTTCCCCTGACCAAAGCTCCATCTCCACATGGCCTTAGAGCTTATTCTTAGGCTCGACGTGGCTCAAGAGAGCATGGTTCTGTCACCTCATGAAATGGTCTTGAGAGCCAACCTTAAGAAGAGAGTTATGGATCTGACAGTGATCGAGCGTACTAGGAAACGTCAAAGTTCCCGAATCACCAATCTCAGAGAAAACGATGCAAACACAAAGTTCTTTCATATAAAAGAAAACGGCTGTAAAAGAAAAAATTATATTAAAATGCTTCAAAATGGCTTGGGCTGGGCGACCTCACACTCAGAGAAATAGCACATAATACAAAAACACTTCCAAGAAATGTTGGCTCAGCCCGCACCATGCAACACAGATCTCAACTGGGAGGCGCTGCACCCACTGGTTCAAGACCTGCACAATCTGCGGGATGCTTTCACATAATCCGAAGTGTGCACTGCACTAGATCAACTACCAGGAGATAAAGCCCCGAGGCCGGAAGGTTTCTCTACAAATTTTTACAACTCTTGCTGGCAAATCATCAAAGCAGACATCATGGCAGTCTTCTTTAGCTTTCATTCCCTTCGCACGTCGCACCTTCACCTTCTCAATACAGCAAATATTGCGTCGATTCCTAAAAAGGAGGGAACCGACAAAGTGCAAGACTACAAACCTATCAGTCTCATTCATGAGATTGGCAAATGGATTACCAAAACGCTAGCGCGTAGGTTGGCGCCGCTCCTCCATAGCTTGGTCTCGCGCGCTCAGAGCGCCTTCATAAAGACAAGAAGTATTCACGACAACTTCCTCTACGTCTGCAACCTGATTCGTAGACTCTACCGCTCCGAAACCCCCTCGCTCTTCCTCAAATTATACATAGCCAATGCCTTCGACTCGGTTCGCTGGGATTACCTCCTGGATCTTCTGCATAAAAAGAGGATTCCCTCAAAGATGGACAAACTGGGTGGCAGCACTTTAAGGTCCGTCTCGTCTAGAGTCCTCCTCAAAGGCATCCCTGGTAATGTGATCAGTCACAGGAGGGGGCTGCGACAAGGAGACCCTCTTTCTCCTTTCCTCTTCATTTTGGCCATAGACCCCATCTAAAGTCTCCTTGAGGCTGGCTCGGATATGGGTTACCTCGCCCACTCGCGCGATCGCTTCGCCAGGCTTAGAACCTCCATCTACGTAGATGATGCGGCTATCTTCATCAACCCAAGCACAAGCAAATTACACATAACCACCCAATCATCCTCAGCTTCGGAAACGCCACTGGCCTTCATACCAACTTTCAAAAAAGCACTGTGCTCCCTATCAGCTACGACCACTTAGATCTTAACTTGATTTTTCAAGACTGCCCGGCTATCCGATCAACTTTTTTGATCAAATACCTCGGTCTTCTTCTCACCTACAGAAGGCTCCACAAAGTGGACTATCAACCGCTTCTCGACAAGGTGGCAGGAAGGTTAGCAGGTTGGCAGGGGCATTTCCTCTCTCCAGCAGTCTTCAGAACACCCAAAGTGATCCTCCATGCCATAGACAAAATAAGGCGACGCTTCTTTTGGGCTGGTCATGATAATTTCTCAGGTGCCAAGTGTAAAATTAACTGGGAAAGAGTGTGTCGGCCAACTCAGCTAGGCGGTCTAGGCATCCTCATCCTCCCGTATTTCTCCTCGGCAATCAGACTGTGTTGGCTCTGGCAAGAATAAAAGAATTACTCTAAACCTTGGATCGGCATAGAAATCCCTTGCGACGACTCTGATCGTAATCTCTTCGCGGCGGCAACAAGGATCTCCCTCGGGGATGGGAGGATGGCTAAATTCTGGTACTCGGTGTGGCTTAATGGAGAGGCCCCAAAAGACATAGCCCCCAATATTTTTGAAATTTCAAATCGCAAAAAGCAGACTGTGTACTTGGCCTTACAGAACGGGCGGTGGGTGTAGAACATTAACCTCACGAGAGGCTTATCCCTCCACCACATTGCGCAATTCGTAGGACTTTGGAACAAAATCAACCAAATCCAACTGATTCATGGCACCCCTCATGAGATCTCCTGGAAACAAAATCAGAATGGAACCTATTGTTCTAGATCCGCCTACGCCCTACACTTTCTGTGATCCATATCGACTAACTACAAATCCTTAATCTGGCAAACACACGCCCCTCCAAAGGGTAAACTTTTTGCTTGGTTGGCAATTCAAAACAAACTTGGGACCTCAGACAGACTAGAAGCAAGGGGGTGGCCAAACCAACACTTTTGTCCCCTCTACAGACACACTTCGGAATCAACCTTACACCTCCTCGCACTTTGTCACTTCTCTGGTCGTATTTGGAAGCTCATGGCGGTCTGGACTGGAATGGAAAGCCTTCAACCCTCCACCTGCCCCCCCTGCACGAACATCCTAGACTAGTGGTCCAACGTGGCAAAAGTAGTAGGTTCCCCTAGGAAGACTAGGACAACGACCATGATCTTAATCTCTTGGGAGCTTTGAAATGAACGCAACGCGAGAATCTTCAACAACAGAGCCACAATGCCCCTAGATCTCCTAGCTAAGATCAAAGAGAAGGGTAGAGCCAGGTACCTTGCGGGGGCCAAAAGTTTGGAGTTCTTTAATTCTTTGTAATTAAGGCCTTGTCTCTTTAAACTATTACCTTGCGGACTTTCTTCCGCTTCTCCTCTATTAATATAACGGGCAACCCTCCTGCTGGTTTCATTCAAAAAATATATATGTTTGCAACAAGCGGAAAAAATGTTGCACCATATTTTTCATGTGTTGCACCGGACCGTACGGTGGGAAGCCTCCTACTGTACGTCCGAGCCGTAGTTGCGCCCAATAAATATGAACTTCTAGTTCACAATGTGAAGGACTTAAACTTCTTTTTTTATCAGGGTAAATGTGAGGGACTTATGAGAAAGAAAAACATGTGTTGTGCATGAAATGGTGGAGGCGTGTAGCCCAAGGTTAGCAATTTTTTTCGTTTGCCAGCGAAACGAGCGAAATGACCGAAATTTCGATAATTTTCAGCCTACGGTATGATCATATTTGAATTTGGAAATTTAAAATTTTCCAAAAAAATATAAAAACGGAAGGTGGGAGCCGAGATTCGAACCCAGCACCTCCAGCCCACACCAATAGGGCAATACCACTGGGCTATTTTTGTTCTTGTGGTTTATTCAAGAATTTGTATTTAACCCTTACAATTCAAACACAACGAAAAAATTTGAACGAATCCATTTCCTTTCAGATGGGGACAAAATGGACAAAATTTCACCGAAATTGTGAACCCTGGTGTAGCCTATACTAAGTAGCTAGCAGTAGCCATTGTCAGCCACTCAATCATTGGTGTCATCCAGAATCGAAGAATAAATGTTACCTTACGATTTTGTGGGCCCGTGGTAATCTCATTGCTGGTTTATTCTTGTTGACATGGGCAGAGCAAGCATGCCCGAGCACACCCAAAAATAAATTAAAAAAAATCCTGAGATCAGTTTTACTTTTGGGTCATATTCGTAGTATTTCTTAGTGTGCATCCTTTTGGGTCATATTTGGCGTTTCCTCTCTCCAGCAGTCTTCAAAACACCCAAAGCGATCCTCCATGCCATAGACAAAATAAGGCGACACTTCTTTTGGGCCGGTCATGATAATGTCTTAGGTGTCAAGTGTAAAATTAACTGGGAAAGAGTGTGTCGGCCAACTCAGCTAGGCGGTCTAGGCATCCTCAGTCTCCCGTATTTCTCCTCGGCAATCCGACTGTGTTGGCTCTGGCAAGAATGGAAGAATTACTCTAAACCTTGGATCGACATAGAAATCCCTTGCGACGACTCTGATCGTAATCTCTTTGCGGCGGCAACAAGGATCTCCCTCGGGGATGGGAGGACGGCTAAATTCTGGTACTCGGTGTGGCTTAATGGAGAGGCCCCAAAAGACATAGCCCCCAATATTTTTGAAATTTCAAATCGCAAAAGCAGATCGTACTTGGCCTTACAGAACAAGCGGTGGATGTAGAACATTAACCTCACGAGAGGCTTATCCCTCCACCACATTGCGCAATTCGTAGGACTTTGGAACAAAATCAACCAAATCCAACTAATTCATGGCACCCCTGATGAAATCTCCTGGAAACAAAATCTGAATAGAACCTATTCTTCTAGATCCGCCTACGCCCTACACTTTCTGGGATCCATATCGACCAACTACAAATCCTTAATCTAGCAAACACACGCCCCTCCAAAGGGTAAACTTTTTGCTTGGTTGGCAATTCAAAACAAACTTTGGACCTCAGACAGTCTAGAAGCAAGGGGGTGGCCAAACCAACGCTTTTGTCCCCTCTGCAGACACACTCCGGAATCAGCCTTACACCTCCTCGCACTTTGTCGCTTCTCTGGTCGTATTTGGAAGCTCATGGTGGTCTGGACTGGAATGGAAAGCCTTCAACCCTCCACCGCCCCCCGCACTAACATCCTAGACCGGTGGTCCAACGTGGCAAAGTGGTAGGTTCCCTAGGAAGACTAGGACAACGACTATGATCTTAATCTCTTGGGAGCTTTGAAAGGAACGCAACGCGAGAATCTTCAACAACAGAGCCTAACGCCTCTAGATCTCCTAGCTAAGATCAAGGAGGAGGGTAGAGCTGTGTACTTATGGGGCCAAAAGTTTGGAGTTCTTTAATTCTTTGTAATTAAGGCCTTGTCTCTTTAAATCTGTTACCTCATGGACTTTCTTCCGCTTCTCCTCTATTAATATAATCGGGCAACCCTCTCGCCGGTTTCATTAAAAAAAAAGATATGTTTGCAACAAGCGGAAAAAAATGTTGCACCATCTTTTCCATGTGTTGCACCGGACCGTACGGTGGGAAGCCTCCCATCAGACGCTCGAGTCAGTAGTTATGCGCCTAATAAATATGAACTTCAGCCACAATGTGAGTGACTTAAACTTCTTTTTTTATCAGGGTAAATGTGAGGGACTTATGAGAAAGAAAAACATGTGTTGTGCATGAAATGGTGGAGGCGTGTAGCCCAGGGTTAGCAATTCTTTTCGTTTGCCAGCGAAACGGGCGAAATAACCGAAATTTCGGTAATTTTCAACCAACGGTATGATCAAATTTGAATTTGGAAATTTAAAATTTTCCAAAAAAATATAAAAATGGAAGGTGGGAGCCGAGATTTGAACCCAGCACCTCCAGCCCACACCAATAGGCCAATACCACTGGGCTATCTTTGTTCTTGTGGTTTATTCAAGACTTTGTATTTAACCCTTACAATTCAAACACAACGAAAAAATTTGAACGAATCCATTTCCTTTCAGATGGGGACAAAATGGACAAAATTTCACCGAAATTGTGAACCCTGGTGTAGCCTATACTAAGTAGCTAGCAGTAGCCATTGTCAGTCACTCAATCATCGGTGTCATCGTTAACTGGGAAGTTAGCTAAAATGTGACCTTACGATTTCGTGGGCCTGTGGTAATCTCATTGCTGGTTTATTCTTGTTGACATGGGCAGAGCCAGCATGCCCGAGCACACCCAAAAATAAAAATCCTGAGATCAGTTTTACTTTTGGGTCATATTCGTAGTATTTCTTAGTGTGCATCATCTTGGAAGCTCAACTCACAACCCATGACCCACTCGTGCCCCCACCAGCCCACAGCCACTTCACCACTCACCAGCCCACAACCATCTCTATTTTCAATACTCCAACTCCTCCCTAATCTCCAACCCTAAATCCCTGATCCTCTCTTTTCCTCCCTACTTGGTCCTCATGGCTGCTGGCTTAGCAATGGCCAGAGTGTGGAGAGTAGCAAGAGGGGCGATCGACGCGACGCGGGAGCAGGAGGCAGCAGTAGGCGGTGCAACACTCACTAGCGCACAGCCACAGTAACTTTAGGCTTAATTTATAGATTTCGATTGGAAAATATCCCTCCCTAAAGAATGAGGGGGAAAGCCCATGCTATGATGGCATGCTTTGGGTCCTTTGATTTTGTTTTCATGTCAAACTTGATGCTATTCAATCGCACTAAAATTGAATGGAGAACTTGGTGTGCACACGTCGTGACCAGCAATACATCGCGGCAAGACAACGCAGGGTAGCCAGTACGGCGAGTGGGTGGTCGGCGACCTCACTAAGGCCAGCAGTTTTGCAGTTGTGTATGTGATGAGTTCACGTGAATGGATCCGTTCCTCATCTATCACATCTATTTATTTCTCTCTCTCTCTCTCTCTCTTCTATTGATTTAAGATTTAATAGTGAAATGCAGTTATAATACTAAATCAGTACATGGAGCAACTTTTTTTTCCTCACGTTCAGATTATTATGCAAGTCATTTTCCAAATTTATTACTATATTGATGACATGTGCGTTTTTTTTTACTTGACGCTTTTGACTTCTAACAAGCAAATTTCTAACTTCGTTGGGCGATGCGTAATTTAAACTAATGATATCAGGTGTTGCCTGGTGTGTGCACCCCTCACGCTGAAATTCTAGCTCCTCCACTGCTTGTTGATTGTGTTAGATCTCTAATGTGCGATACCATGTTTAGGTTGTGTGACTTAGTTTTTTTGGCCTTCCTTCAGACATGTAAATTTGATTTGGTTTACTTGCGAGTTAATTAAGCGTCGCTAACCGAAGTCTGGTTTTGGTGGAAGCTTAAAAAAAGTAGTTTTCAAGAGAACTGCTGATCTATTCTGTGGTTCTCCTAATCAACAGTAGTTAGGAGGAAGAGATATCGATCTGCGAGCACTTTGCTTGAAAACAAATCCATTTGGATGCTACAGTTCTTTTGGACGAATATTCCTATACTACTACTATTCTGAACTGTTCATTTGTGAACAGAGCATATCTCCTGCAGTGATTTCAGCTTATGGTGTAATTCATCTCAGGACATCTCTAATAATTAGAGATAACATTGTCTCTAATATATGCTATATCATCTTTAGAGACAACATCTCTAATAGATACCACACTCTTCAACATGTAAATTTTAGAATTTTTCTTTGAAACAGGCTTACATATCAACTAGAGTAGATTAACGATCACGCTCGTTACGCTGCCAAGACGACAGCCTCTTTAGGAAGAGACGACGACGCTCTCTCTTCCCTCTCTCCTTCACATGTAATTTTATTGAAAAGACGATAATAAATACACTATTAGACATGCCACAGAGGAGAAAAAGAAACGGATGATCCGTACCAGAAAACAAAAAAACTGAATGCGCAAGCAATGTTATGATGTCTGCAACGGATGATCCGTACGAGAAAACAAAAAAACTGAATGCGCAAGCAATGTTATGATGTCTGCATCACTGCATGCACCAATAGTTTCCGAAACTCATCAATGGCTTTTCAGATGATTTCTCTATCCGTGGCGTCTTTTTAAAGGTTTTGGTAATCACTATTGTTTTCAAAGATAGAGACAACGGCGTTTGTCTCTGTCGTTCCGAATTTCCGCCGAAAACGGTAATTTCGGATTTACCGATGAGGGCTGGTAGGAATACAAACCAGTTCTCAAAAAATCGGTTTGGATGAATTTTATCAAAAAAATCGATTTTTCTTGAATTTTGTTTGAATTTGATTTTAAAAAATAAAATCCAAAAAATTCAAATTTTGATTTGAAAATTTCAGCTGACGTTTTTCGATTTTCGGCTACGCCGATAAAATAAATGCAAGGATGTCATATTCTAACAGTTACGACGCTCAGTCGGACATACGTGAGTGACATTGTATCTGTGATTCATACGATGGCACATACTCTTGTTCGTACTTCAGAGCTGCTAGTTATTTGCAACCTAAGCTAGTAGCTACTCACACATCGTTCAAACAAGCGGGAGGAAAGAAAGTACCTACTCATGTTTTCAAGTCGTTTTTAAGCAACTAGCTGCTCAGATATTTTATACTACTTCAATGATCAATGATCATGCTCTTACACGCGATAGCTGTTTTAATTATTCTCCAGACTGTTGGCAAGAACTCGTCTAATTCCACCACCCTGTTCTACTTGATTAGAGCTAGGACTTGAGCCGTGTTTTTTCGGACTGGTCCAAAGCATGATCGGCATGACACGATCTAAGCTAAGCACGGCATGTGGTGGGTCGGACTGGGTCTGAGAATACGACCCGTTGGGCGGCACGGCACGGTATGGTCAGTTGAGTCGTGCGGCCGGCCCGACACGAAATAGGCATAACCTTCCTGTTCTAGCTCAATCCCTCCCTCTCTCGACCTAGCCCAATCACTCCCCTACCCTAGCCTGGTCCAACCAATAACCCCCCTCTGCCACCTGGCCTGGCCGAACATCCCTATCGGCCTCTCCCAACCCTCATCCCTAACCCCTTATCCCGAGCTCTGGCTTCCAAATTCCCAATCACTAATCACATTCCCTGATTCTTCTCCCTCTAGCTCTAGCCGCCTCCCTCCCCACGCGCCGTGACAGTGCCAATGCCCACAACTATACTTGATTGTCATCTCATAATGCCAAAGCTGTAGGCCACCACTCACAAGCTCCACATTTTTCAAGATAATAATTAAGAAAGATGAAGTAATCAGACAGCCGACGAACCGAGCCACCAATCATGATTCCTGTAGCGAATTCGACAATAGAGGTAAAAATCGGCATAACTATTAAAATAACAACTGCTTCAAGATTCTAAAGCCCAACAAAGATTTTATTACAGTAGTAGCTGTGAATTGTGACACATTTCTAGGCTGCAGATTGCAATCTCTGTCCACATGTACGGACTTTGCATACTTCTGGCCAAGTGGTGAGTGCTAATTCGATATGGCTTTCAACAACCGGTCCCTTTCCAAGCCAAGGCTGCTGATTCCAGTGTGGCACAAGCTCTCTCAAGTCTTTGAGCTGGGGTAACCAGTACTCGACTACCCGTTGCCGTTTTACCTTCCTCGCACCAAACTCTTGACATGTTTTTTATTGGTTGGTCCCCGTTGGAATTCGTCATCTGTCGAATTGGGACGCTTTGGGTGTCTGTATGTTCATAAGCTTGCAGAGGTCAAGTATCATGGCCAAGTTTTGGTTCTGATCCCCCTACCTATATCTGAGTGACGTTCTAGCAACCTCATTGTCACTAGCACACCGAGTCACAGTCACTGAACAGATCTGGTTGTGCGGAACTAGACAAAAATGACTAGGGATCACTGTTTCACCGTATACATATAACAACATATGTAATTTTTAAACAACATTGTACTAAATAGTAATATGTACATCAATTTTAGCATCAATAATTCAATACCATCAATAGCAATGTACAATGATAAAGAAATAGCGATAAAAATATTCACCAAAATGAAGAAAACTTTACCTGCCATTTGTCGATTATTAAAAAATTCAAGTAAATATTGGAATCATGATATGTTCAACAATTAAAGAATAATATATTAGAAACATACGTCGAGGAGCAAGAGCATGCTTACTTGACATTGTAGTAAAAAACTCTTAAGTCAAATCCAAATCTTAGTCCAATATGAGCACATGGACAACACAAACTAGGCTAGTATTTCAAAAACCCAAATTGAAATTGTCGTAGCAAGAAAAAACTAGACAGTAGAAAAAATGGGACCCTCGGTATCTACATGAGGGACCGAGGGATCCTCGAATAGGGGATTGGTTGTCAGGGGTGAATGTATTAATTGTCCCAAAAATCGAGTCTGAGTTATTACACGGGAGGAGGTGGCTATTTATAGCCTTTCGATAGGGTACATGAGATTACACATCTATCCATAAAAAGGCCCTACGCTCACTATAGGGGATTTTCCCTATATGCGTAGCCTTCGGCTCACGGTGGACTTCCTTGGTCTTGGTTTACCCAGCTGGTACACCTGGTCCATCCGCCTTTTCCTCCTTTCAAGACTCTTAGGGGGGTTTCTAGGCCGAGGGGCCCCGAGCACCCTTGTCGCCTCGAGGTGACCCTGTAAGGATCGACAAAAGCTCATGGCTCGTGAGCCGACTCGGCTTGTAACGAGCTCGAGCAGGCTCGGCTCGAGCTCGTGAATTTTCGAGCTGAGCCAAGCCTCTCTTCTAGCTCGTAAATATTTTGAGCCGAGCTGCTCGTTTGGCTCGTGAGCTACTTCTTGTCAGCACTCTATCTTATATTCGCATCGAGGCATCGAGCCATAGACTGACCATCCTCTTCCTTGGTCGCCCAAATCCCCAATCAAGACGCGCCCAGGCCCAGCTGCTTCTCCACCACCGCCCCGTCCTCCATCGCCCATCCTCCGCTGTCGCCCCATCCTACTTCGGTTGCCCCATCCTTTGCAGCCTCCCAGTCCTGCTTCGGCCAACGTCATCCGCCACCTCCCTTTCTCCTTCCCTATCCTCTATTTCTCTTCCTCGATCGCCCAATCCTCCGCCGCCCCGTCCTCCTTTGGCCGCCCCCTCGTCCACCGCCCCCTCCTACACTACCCCTTTCTCCTTCCCCGTCCTCATCCTGCCGCTCCATCCTCCACTGCCCCACCCTCCTCCCGCCGCCTCACCCAGGACCAGAACACGGCGCTTTACATCGGCGAGCTCCCCTAGTTGACAACAGATGCAGAGGTGGATGCGACGCGGTGCTCACACCGCACAGGGAGCTCCACGATCTCTACGGGCGCCACCGCGCCACTGCGTCTGCTCACCGCTGCTGCCCCCATCCACTAGTTCTGCTGCAGAAGGTAGCTAGGTTTGCGAGCCGTGGAGCTCCTGCGCACCACCGCTGAGGGAGCTAGGGCCTAGGGGTGGGAATCAGTATGGCGAGGGAGGAACCCGAGGCGGCGAGGTGGGGAAGCCGCACCGCCGCAGGGAGGGGATGAAGACTAAAGAATGGTGGTGTGGAGTTTGGCTATTTGGGGCAAAACAGGGGAGGTAGAGATGTTTTGGGCGTTCTGGGCAATGGCATTACATTGAGCCATTGACTCACGAGCTAGCTCGAGCCATCTTTCGAGCCGAGCCACCTTCCTGGCTTGTGCTCGAAACGAGACCGAGCCTGGCTTGAGCCGGCTCGGCTCGTTTGGAGACCCTCTTATGGCCTTCGGGCCCCCCTCAGGAGGGGGGCTTGTGGTGTTTGTCGGGCCGTGGGGGCCGCCCCTACGACAGAAACCCTAAGGATTAACCCAACATTTCGACAAAAATCAACTTAAAACCATCACGTTGAAACCATAACTCTGAAGTTTAGTCTTTTTGCTTGAAAGTAATAGGGAGAACTGAAGATGTGGTACATACCCTATGTCGATCCCGCGATTCATGATTTAAGTCCTTTCGATGGGCGAGGGATGCCGCGGCCGGTGTGGGCTGCGGCTAAGGCCTCCCCCCGGGCTCTGACTCTGGCATCAAGGGCTACAACCACCGTCCACCGACTAGGCAAGGCAAGGCAAATCATGAACCGTGAGAGCTGGGAGGGGAAGAACAAACATGGACTTCACGAGCATGCGACTCGATGCACTCACGTGAGACGCGACTAGGAGCGATGCATGCGGCTACTAGTGCTGGGCTGCAGGCTTTGACGTGTTCGGGTGTGCGACTGCTATTGGGCGAAGCAACAAGACCGCAGGAGCCTTGGAGGTTGGGCTAGACCGGGGGCACACCTTTTGAGCCAGGGGGTGCATACATGATATATATGGGTTAATCCTCACTAATTTTTTTTTTAGAAAAATAGCTCAATACCATTGCAAAAGAGGTATACATGGAAAAATACCATCCCGCGTGAGTATGACATCACTACTACGTATCGCACTCTTGGTCCCTGCCTAGTGCCTCTAGTCCCTATTATAGAGCCGGACTAGGAAATCGGGACTAAATGTTCACTTTTAGTCCCGGTCCTAGTCGGACTAAAGGCGATTTAGTCCCGGTTGGTAATACCAACCGACTAAAGGTCTCACTGGTCACATTTGGTCTGGTTTTAATCTTGCTGGTATTACCAACCGACTAAAGGTGTTTTTTTTCTTTTTTGTTTCCATTTCAATTCATTATTGATTTTGGTTTTACAATTACATTAGGTTTTCAAATGCGATTCTTCGCCGCTAATATATGTATACGCCCACATATAATTTAGTTTGGAACATTATTACACACAAATAAAGTATGAAACTATATATATTATGGAGCTATATATATATATATATATGCACATAAAATTTACAACATTATTCATGCATCCTTGGTATTTACAACACAAATGTTGTCCTCCACTTAAATGTCATACAAATGTTCATTCCGGTTTGGCTTCAATTGTTCATCCTGGTTAAAGTAGAACTTCGTGCCAAGCTTGAGGACATGCTCATTAAGAAATCCTCCGCCATAGTCTCTTGAATTCCTTTGAGGCGGTCCATATCCAACACTGCTCCTTCAACCATATCTCCTTCAATTTGCATTAAACTAAAGAAGTATTAATATACATAAGATTTATTTAATAGCAACAAATAAATAAAATGGATTTATTATATATACTTGTTACGCATTTTTCAGATCAGAGATGGGTTCTTTTTGCATACACCATGAGGAACTCGCAAACGTAGTATCCACACAAATTGTTGCTCGGTGGTCGCCAGAGAACCCATCGCACGATATAAAAAGATTACTCTCGCTATCCCGCGTGAGTCAAGCATGATAAGGTAAAGATGCGGGAGCTAGTACAACTTACATCCAATGGTGTGGATCAGAAGTGGCGCTTTCAGATCCGGACGGGTAGCCGAACTAACCAAGCCCAAACCCCGCCTAATAATTGATCGTTAATTAACTATTGCAGAGTTAAAGAGCAGGAATAAATATTTAAAGATCGGGTTACCCCGGATAATGTCTATCATATCTTGGTAATCTTCCCGCGGTTTTCAACGAGTCATAGATTAGCAAATGACCGCTTGAGAGATCAAGACAATCAAGATCCAAAGGAAAGTCGATTTGTTTATAGAGTCAACATATATATCTTTATGTTGGATTGAGTAAGTAAAGTAAAATGTGCACACGATAACAACACTCACCCAAAGTTGTAGGGGAAGAGTATAAATCTTTTGTTCTTTTGGTTGATCAAGAACCTCCGGAAATTCCTCTCCGCTTGAGGTCTCCATTGATCGTAGGGAGTGTTTGGGTCCTTGAATACGATATATGGATCAACGAAACCAATGTTCTTGTCGCTTTCTACGCAGGAGGTCTCTCATCATGTCTCTCGCATATGTATAGACATGCTAGCTAGTGTGAGGATAATTACTTATACATATACATATGCTAGAGTGAGATTATTAAAAGAAAGAATCACGCATGCATAAAAAGCAAATGATGAGAGATTTGTCTAGAGCGCTCATGTGGCATAGCCGGTGTAACTCATTAAATCGAACCATTATAATGTCATCGCCACTAAGTAATGATGGTTTCTAATTTTGACGCAAATATAGTCATCCGTCATGACACGCCGCCATGTACCACTTGTTTAACAAGTACATTTATGCATTTAAGTTCCATGAGCTTCTCGTGGTTGTATAGACTCTTGCCATATACATATTCCTTCTTCCAATTATCAACTTCCTGAGCACTTTTGATGTGTGCTCACGAGTATTTGGGAAATGCTTAGACCGGCTTCGCTAAAAATTCATCAAGTTGATCCAAATGCACATTTCCGGATATCTGTTCTAGCACGCTCGTGTTTGAACCATATTCATTCCCAATAACTAGCGGGGCACCGATTGTTGTGATTGTTCCCCGAGCCGCAACACCCTTCCGCGTTTCTCTTCTTTCTTCGCCTCCTCAATTGACTTCGTGAGAGTGCGGTCATAGTCCGATAGTGGCTAATCTTACGAGCATGACGTAACTTTTTCTCGTGAGCGCCCACCCTTTGCCTTAGAACTTCGGAGGTACGAAGAAGCACGGCTTTGTGGTTTCGCTTCGCTTCACTTTTAGCCTTGACTTTCGCCAAGAAACCGCCCACATCTGTTATCGAAGCATCTATTTCTCAGCCTTCTCATAGGAAAGTTTCTGCTGCCTTAGAAATAGCTGGTGTTCTCCCGAGGGTTTTTCTTCGGCGTGGGGCCGACGCCTGCTTGTGGGTGCGCTTTCTTTGGTGAGGGTCGGCTGGTGTCGGCGTTGGAGCCCGCCTGTGGAGGCGATGGAGCGGCCGGTGGCGGCGTTGGAGCCCGCCAGGAGGCGATGGAGCGGCCGGTGGCGGCGTTGAGCCCGCCGTGGAGGCGATGGGGCTGGGCTGGCGCTGGCTGGAGCCCGCCGTGGAGGCGATGGGGCGATGGGGATGCACTGTGTCTTCCACTTCATTGTCATCGCCGCAACACCGTGACTGTGTGGTGAATGGATAATTGACTTAGGTTGGGGAGGTTCACTGTGAAAACAACGTGGTATGAGTAAACCGTTATTTAAGCCAATACATAATTAGTGAAAAATGTTTCGCTCACTTTCATCCGCACCTAGGGTTAGGTTGTTGAGGAGGAGGAGGTGACGCCCAGAATAATGATATAGCGCTTATGCCAACATATGAATGTCTTCTCCGCTTCTCCTAAAGTCTTCCCCATCACCTCCTTCAATGTCAAGAGGCACATTGCTATTACCTTTCACAACTCTATCCACCGAGACGCTTAGCATATCCAGAGGTATTAATGCCCCATGGCATCTTGGTGTCTTCGTAGGGTCGATACGAGATACAACACCGATAGCCACCATGACCGTGGCATTCCTCTCGAATGTGCACTCACATGTCGTGAGAGGATCGGTGATGTCATCCACGGGAAGCGCAGCAAGGCCATCTTGAATCACTGCACCTCCGTGGAAGCGAATCGCTTTAACCGATTAGGGGCCGATGTTGACTTTGGCCGATGCGCTTTGCCTTTGATGGAACTTATCGCTATCTCGCACTTGCCTTTTGATTTCTCATTCATTTTGGCTTCAAGTGCTTTTTTCGCTCTATCGCTTCACGAGCCACTTCCCGTGACTCAAGAACCATTTCTCCATCCCGCGCAGATCCGCCTCGCCTCCTCGCATTTCTTTCTCTCGCGGCTTCTATAGGTGGCTTTGTCTTTAGGGAAGGCATGCTCCCACGACACCTCCCCATAGCCTCTTGTTCGCCCACCGTGTTCAAGATTTCCTGTATGATGTCACCATCCTTATCTCTGCTCGTTTGCCACCGCCACTCTCACCAAGCCTCGAGCATAAGCAAATCTTTTCACGCTTCTTGGAGTTTTATGCCATACACTATCTTTCCTGGCCTCTAGGTCCGTGCTTCCCCATGACCAAAAACCAATACTTGCGCTGCCAAAGGCTTGATTGATTCTCGTTCGATCCTTGGCAAGAATCTCCTGCTCCATTCTTTCCCACTTAGGAATGGCACTCCTATAGCCACCGATCCCAAGTGATGGTGGTATTGCTTTTGCTCCGCATTCTGCTGGTTCCTTCTCACCCGTGCCTCACCCTCTTCCGATGTCTTGAATTGTACAAACTCATCCCAAAACGGCCTCAACTTGACGAGGCCTTAGTGTTGAAATCAAGGCCGTTCTTCCCGATAAATGTGTTGTACAATTTCTTCTTCCAACACCGAATTGTGTGGCCATCTTCTTCATAGCCCGCTTCCTAACTCTCTCCTTCAAAGCTTCATCTTCAGACGAGCGAAATGTTGAAGGACATCTTGCCAAACTAGTGTCTTGTCACGATCGAGACAAAACTAATATGAGGAGCAACTTTTTTGCTTCCATTCACGAGCATTGATCGATCCCCCCTTACAAGGTACCCACAAGGTCGACAAATTTCGTGCATGTGGTCCAAGTACTTTGCCTCAGATCCTCCTCGAATTGCGAGAGAATGAACCGACCTCCAACGGCTTCTTCTGGCCTCGACATTTCTACTCTTCCCGTTGTTGTCGCCGATCCAGAGGGCTACGAATGTAGAAACACAAAGATTTAAATAAATATATTTATACGACAAATGAAATTATTCTCAATTTCATGTATACATAAGAGATTGTAGATAGACCTCGCCAAAGATTGTCTTGCTCATCTTCATAATCGCAAAGCATCGACTCCGCCATCTACTTCTTGATTGTTGTCATCACCTTGGGCACCTTGTAAGGCGCCATTGTTGATAATATCCATCATGGCATCGCCCATGTTGTCATTCGGTCGGCCATTTCGCAAATATATGTGTAGGACGTTAGAACGGTTCGTGATCGGGTTATGATTTCGCATCAAGTGGCGGCGGTTCGTGACATGCATCGACAAAAGAAAACAACATATTGATGGCAACGTGAGCACGCGGTGCAGCCCGCCGCCGTGCAAGCCCGTGAGTCAAGAAGGATGCGCGATGGCACGGGCCTCCCGCGTCGACGACGCAGCGCGCGTGCGGCTCTTTCGTGGTCGCGCGGTTGAGTTCATGGAGATGTTGATGCATGTGGGGTTCGCGGCGAATAAGTCGGAGCGCATAAGAACTAATATCGCTCGCCTTGTATTCCAATTTTTTAGGTAAAATCGGTTTGGTACTATCTCGAATACGACGGTTCACTTTAATACCACCGATTATCTCTGCTTAGTGTAATACACTGAATTTGTATGTTTCGCCCCGCCGGCCTCCAACCATATGTGTCCCACGACCGTAAAGTCTCTAGAGTCTAGACTAAACAAGCCGGAAAGAAACCTTCAGATCAAGCGCACTAAAGGCGTTGTCCACGACACACCGTGATGCCGTGGATGCCATTGATAGTGTAAATACATGGTTGGTGCCTTATCGCCAAGCTTAATTCGCTAACTTATAACAAACTTGCAAACTTTGGGGAAATTGACCGTCTGCTTTCATTAACAACGCATTTACGCGCTAGTGGAGAACGGAAGGTGGTGGTAAAAGTAATTTCAGTGATTTAGTTTCCACGCCCATAGTATTTCAATGTCCGCTGATCCAAGGTACGAGGGAGAGGCATGCATGTGCATTAGACAATTCTTGATTGTCTATAAAATGCACGGTTCACCACTGCTTTATTACATTTAACCGAGATCAGCAATACATACAAAAGTAGCAACAAATTAAATCACACATACCACATTGTTTGGTAGAACATCACATACAAATAGCCACAAAATTTTGAAACTAATGTCCAAGATTAAGTTTTATTGAGTCCATATGCTTGCCCCGAGGATGGCCATGCATGCATCATGTGTATAGATTCTAATTCATAGCTCATGATCATGAAAGTGTCTTGGTACATTGGCCAAAATAAAATAGGAGGAGCATAGCATTAGGTTGCTATAAATTCCATATCACCGCTTGCATTCCTCAAGAAAATTAAGCGGCGGATAGCAATCACAAACAACATAATAAGTGGTTCCCATATTCATCCAGGCTCTCTTATCGCCTCTTAAGCTATAGGAAATAAATTCAAACCAAGACACATCCATTTCATCGAGTAATCGATGTGACCAGAGCATAGATATTCTAGATAACAAAGATCTAAAATTGGGTTTGGGTTGAGATGAGCCAATTACACTTTGGATCGATGGGCTAATGCTAATTTATGCAAAACGTGGAAATGCCCGACTGCAGAAAGACGGTCGATGAGGATGATGGCGGCTGGCGAAGATGAGGCTTGTTCGAGCTAATCGGCTGGGAGCGTTGTCGGGTGGGCGCCACACGGAGAGGAAGGCGACGCCAAGCGTGACGATGGAGAACGACGGAGATGGGGCACGGCACGGCCGAGATGAAGGCGCCTTGCATATGCGCAAGGAGCCGGAGCGACGAATTGTTGCGACAGGAGACGGCGACGAGACGGAAGGGGTGGAGAAGAGAAGAAGCCATCGTTGTTTATATCGAGGGGACCTTTAGTCTCAAGCAGATACCAACCGACTAAAGACCTTTAGTCCCCTGTGGTAATACGGACCGACTAAAGGTCGGACCTTTAGTCCCGTGGTTCTACTGCCCGGGACTAAAGGTTTTATGCTGGGACATATTTCCAGAGAACCTTTAGTCCCGGGTCAGTGACCTTTAGTCCCAAGCAGTAATACTGACCGACTAAAGGTCCAAGACTGCTCAGCTTCCCGCCACGCCACAGCTTTGGGTTTTGTATTAAGTTTATTTGTATAAATATGCTAATTCTTGTTAAATGCATAGTAAATTAAATACTAGGCATAAATTTTTTAAAAATAATAGTTGCATTTCCTTTTATCTTATTGACATTTCAAACGACTTTTATAGTGACCACAAGTCGGGAAGTGAAGAGCCAACTATAAACAAAATGAAGGGCTCAAACCACAAGCCGAATTTCATTTGAAGGCATAAATACTTGCTAAAAAATTTCAAGTCATTTTGACACCGTGGAGAAGACATGCTTCACAGAGGTACATGTGTCCTTTTATCGAATAGGAATTTCATTTGAAACGATAAAAACAAGAAAAATATGATAGAAACATCCGGTTACAATTATTACATAAAATCTCTAATACACACTATTTATTAAACATCACTATATATCAAGCGGCACAAGGGTGAACTTCTTCTTGACGATGACCCTTGGTTATGATCATGCCAGAACCATGGAGTGTCCTCGCATTTAGCAGATGCTTGGGTCTTTGGTCACACCAAGGGCTGGATTCGGTCATCCCTTTCATAATCTTCTCGACTTGTCCGACTTGTCCTCAATTCCCACGATGTTTCTTTTCCCCGAAAGAACTATGTATGCTTTTGGCTCATTGGTTGATTTGTCGTCGTTTTCCCTCTCTTGGGTTTTGTAGACATGTCTTTCACATAGAACACCGATTCACATCGCCAGAAGGACTAATGGTTCGCCTTTGTACCCAATATTGTTGAGGTCCACCGTTGTCATTCCATACTCCTTGTCGATCGTTACCCCGCCTCCGGTCATCTTCACCCATTGGCACCGGAACAAAGGGACTTTAAAATTAGGTGCGTAGTCTAGTTCCCAAATCTCCTCTATGCGCCATAATATGTTTGCCTCTTTCCATTTGGGTCTGTGGCATCTACGCGACACCATCGCTTTTGGTTCGTGCTCCTTTTATCTTGGGCTACGTGTAAAATGTATTTCCATTTATCTCGCACTTTGTACGTGAGGATGTGCCACGATGGTTGCCTAGCCAACAAATACAGCTTGCTCATCAATATTGTCATCACCGACATTCTTTTCGCAACCAACCGCTGAAAGTTTCCATGTGATGATGCCTAATCCAAGCTTCATTCTTCCCCGAAACTGGATCGAGGAACTCCTTGTGTACTCGACATACGGCTCCACCACGGAGGAGTTTTGAAGAACTGTAGTGCGCTTTATTGAAATAATCGCCCCTGCATCGATATATGTTTTCTTCCCTAGTGTTCCTTTCCACTAAGTCTCCCTCGTGTCGCGATTCAGAACACCAATCGGGTCAAGGTCGGGAATGAAGTCAACACAGTAACTCAATGACCTCCTCTCGTCTCCGTAGCCCTTGGCGATGCTTCCTTCTCGCCGAGCACGCCGGTGAACATATTTCTTCAGACTCCCATGAACCTCTCAAAGGGGAACATGTTGTGTAGGAACACAGACCGAGAATATTAATCTCCTTGACCAGTGAACTAGGAGGTGTGTCATGATATTAAAGAAGGATGGAGGAACACCAACTCAAAGTCGACAAGACATTGAACCACATCATTCTCAGAGAGTAGCTAGTTCCATTGGATTGATTGCCTTCGAGAAATTGCATTGAGGAATGCACATAGCTTCACGGTGGCATGACGTACATGTGGAGGTAGAATTCTCTTAAAGCAACCTAAGCAATTGCGCTATAAGCACGTGGCGCTCATGGGACTTTAAGTGTAGGAATTTCTTCTCGCACATTTATTATACGCTTTATATTGGAGGAGAATCCAGATGGGACCTTGATGTTGTTTAGGCATTCAAACATGCTTTCCTTCTCTTCTTTGCTAAGAGTGAAGCTAGCAGTGTCTTAAGTAATGGCGCCCATCGTCTGCCTTCTCTCGATGCAGTTGTCTCGTTCTTTCATGCGCCGCAAGTCCTGGCTGCGCTTCGAGTGAATCCTTAGACTTTCCATACACATCCATGAATCCTAGCAGTGTTCACACAAAGATTCTTTGTCGTGCATCACGCCGATCGCTATGCGGACCTCTAGGACTTGCCAATAGGGTAGCTCCCAAAATATGGACTTCTTCTTCCACATGGGTGCGTGTCCTTAGCATCTTTCGAATGTGTTGTCAGCCTTGTCCCTTTCCAAAGACTACTTGCACATCCTTGACCATATCAAGTACATCCTCCCGCTCGGTTATGCAGGCTTGGTTCGTGTTCTCGCCTTACCGCTAAAATGCTTGCCTTTCTTTCTTAGTTGGTGATTCATAGGAAGAAAACGACGATGGCCAAGGTACACGACCTTTCGACATTTTTTCAAATATATACCGTCAATGTCATCAAAACATTGTGTGCATGCATTGTATCCCTTGTTTGTCTCGTCTCCGAAGATTACTTAGAGCAGCCAATCATTGATTGTTACGAACAACAATGCTCGCAGGTCGAAGTGTTCTGCTTGTACTCATCCCACACACGTACACCGGTTTGCTCCATAAAAGCAGGAGTTCCTCAACTAATGGCCTTAGGTAGACATCGATGTCTGCAAAGTTGCCTCGGCCTTGATGAGCACCGCATCATAATGAACTTCCGCTTCATGCATAACCATGGAGGAAGGTTGTAGATACATAGAGTAATGTGCCAAGTGCTATGACTAGTGCTCGTCCCCAAAAGGATTCATACCATCCGCATTTTAAAGCTTAACCTTAGGTTTCTTGCGCCATCTGCAAACTCCGGAATTCTCTGCCTATTGCTCTCCACGGGACCCATCGCCAGGTGTCTCAACATGTTGTCTACCTTACGGTCTTCTTTGTGCCATCGCGACAACTTTGCATGGTCCTTGTTTATGAACAGACGTTTCAGCGTGGTATTATAGGAGCATACCACATAACCTTGGCAGGATTTTCTTCCGGACGCTTCTTCGCCTCAACATCGCCAGGTCATCTCGCCGATCTTATACCGCGACGCTTTGCATACGGGCATTCATCCAAATTTCGTAGTCCTTGCCACGATACAGATGCGATCATTAGGACATGCATGTATCTTCCGGATTTCTAATCCCAAAGGGCGCACGACTGCTTTGCTTTCAGACGTAGTGGCGTGCAATTCGTTAGGCTTCTAAGCATCTTTTTGGATCTTCGAATTGCCCAAATGCCTTGTTCGGATACACCATTCGCGGCCTTCCATTGTAGCAACTCCAAAGGTTGTACCCAACTTTTTTGCCCATCTTCTACGGACGGTATAGTAATTTCTTGTGATCCTCTAGCATGCGGTCAAACTTAGCCTTCTCCTTTTCACTTTCGCAATCTCTTTGTGCATCACTTAATGACATCACCAAGAGCATCATCTTCACGAGTGTGTCTTCGCCTCGCTTCTTCTTCACTTTCGCCCATTGCAAGATCATCGAAGTCACCGTATTGAGCAATAATGTCGTTAGGGTCCAATTGTTCTTCTTCACCTTCTTCCATTATAACCCCGGTTTCTCCGTGCTTGGTCCAACAAATATAGTTTGGCATGAAACCCGACTTCAACAAGTGTGAGTGAAGACTCCTTGAGCTAGAATATTCCTTCAAATTCTTACACAGTGGCACATGGACAAAGACATGAAACCATCCCGCTTTGTTTGCCTCGGCCACTCTTAAGAAATAATGCACGCCATCAATGAACTCTTTGAGCGGCGACGACATTGTACATCCAATGGCGTGTCATCGTCTGCATTATATGACATATCACATAATTAAATTTCAAGTTTCAAATTTTTCCCAGATAGTACACATGATAGAGAGGCTACCCAAAAATTTTAGAATTTTAGAATTTTTGAAATTAAGATGAATTTATTTTGAATTTTCAAAAATCAAGACTATTTGACAAATGCTTGACCCTAGGTCAATAATTAACTAAATTGCCCAAAGTCATTAAGGGTGAATGACCCTAGGTCAACAATCAATCCAAAAGGCAAACAATAACTAAGTGATTAAGCTAATTAAGAGATTAACTAATTACTTAATAATTAAATATTAAACTTATTTATTAAAACAAAATTAATATTTATTATTTTTACCCAAGAGGTTGGATCTGATAAGATAAGACTTATCTCATCAAACACCCTCAAAGCTTAACCTAACTAACACATAAAAGTCATTTTTCATTTATTTAAATAATTATTAAATAAGGTGAAAAATAAAAGTCTTCAGATTGATCCCAAAATTTTTATACAGATAGTTCATAGCCTAATTAGATGGCAAAACAATTTTCAGAATTTTTGGATCATTAATTTAGCCTACAAAATTCATGGAATAATAATTAAATAAATAAGCATAAAATAGGTATAAATTCAACTTTGTCCAAATAGTCTTAAAATTTTTATATGGACTGTTCACAGTGTAACTTAGTGCAAAAACAAATTTCATGATTTTTGGAAATTTATTGTGGCCTACAAAAATAATGAAAGTTCCATTTATGAATTAATTAATTGGCAATTTTTATAATATATAAAAAATATTCAAATTTCACATTTCATATTTTTCATAATGGACGGCAGGGTTAGCATCAGGAGCTTACCGCGAACACGCCGGTGAATACGGTTGAGTGAATGAACGGCTCCGGCGGTGGTGACAATAAGCAAGAAGCAAGCAGGTCCCTAAGCCGATTTACTGCTGTTTCCATCAGCCGTGATTTAACCATTTAAACAGAGTTTAAATAGAAGGACATTTAGTCGGTTGGTGTTACCAACCGACTAATGCCAACCTTAGTCCAGTTGGTACTACAATCCCGACTAAAGATTTAGTCCCGATTGTAGTACCAACCGACTAAAGGTTGATTTAGTCCCGGTTGGTAACACCAACCGACTAAAAGTTCTCCGCAAAGCTCGCCACCATGCCGCTGGGTAAGGGGATTTTAGTCCCGGTTGGTGTTACCAACCGACTAAAGATCTTTTTCGTCCCGGACGCAATTTTGTCCGAGACTTTTGCCCATTTGGCGCTTCACCAAAGGTCCGCTCAGAGTAGTGCATGTGGGGGTCCGGCCACTTGTCGCGACATATTGGATGGTATTTTCCAACTTGATGATCTTTGCGATGGAACAAAGCAATATTACCTTTTTTTTGACCGGTGTCCCATGACACCGAAAGTGACCCTAGGGCTACCAATACATTTGAAGGACGAAAGAGACGTCCTGGACACAAATGATGTTTACAAGCCCACAACATGCATGTATCCTTGGTTATGGCCTGAAATTTCAGGGGTTTTGGGTAAAGGAAAGACAGACAAATGATCAATCGCAAGAACGGAGGAACCGGTCACCTATCCTCGACTACTTTAATAATGTACATAAACTTCAATAATAGAACATGCTTAGCATGGAGTGATCCAATAATAGAACATGTTTAGTATGGAGTGATCAAAGAAAGACCTATAATAAAGGCTAAATATATCACATGGAAGATGAAACTAACGTGCGCGCTTTTGTACTACTATATATACAATGACGACTGACAAACAAATTGTTAAAGGCTAAACAACTTGTACTTTAAGGCCTTCTTTGGTTGGGTCACACGTGGATGGATCGATTTTAGTTTAAATTATTAGCCCAGCCACATGGATCCTCGTCAGAATTAGCCTGCCAAACAAGGCCTAATTGTGATAAAATTCGCAAGCATGGGACAAAGACGATTTGAAACATTTGACATTTGTGAAGCTTTTGCACAGACTAGCTGTGGGCGGCCCTAATATGGGTCATAGGTGTTCACTTGAACACCTATTTTTTTCAAAATACTTTGCATTGAGTAGATAGATGTATTATGTATATATATTGATAATTAGATCAAATACTTCACATTTATACCCAATAGATTTCAGTTCACTTCCACACCTCTCTCCAATTTGTCTCAATTAGTGCGGCTCAACCCACCAATCCAATAGTTTTCAGCCCATTCGAGACCTCTCCCTCAAACCAAGTCATAACCTCTCACTCTAAAGCTATTGGGCGGTGCTAGCGCACGACTCCACGAGGCAATGCGATTTGGTGCCAAGCGAGAAGACGAGGGCGAGCTCCGGGCTCCAGTTTGACCTCGGCGGCAACGCATTGGATAGAAGGTAGGAGCAAGGTAGCAAGCACCAAGAAAACGGGCATCGAGTAGGACCTAGCCGGGCCGCTGGGGCCGGCTAGGTAGGCGCGACACGCCGATAGCAAAGACATTTGTATCCCTATTCCTCGGTCTCAAATCCTAAATTCCCAATTCAACAATTTTTTCTTAATTATTTTGTAATTTCTCTAAATTCTTTGTGGTGTTCTCTAATATGGAAAATTTTGTACTTTGATATTTGCTATTGTGAACATTTAATTTTTTATTGAACAATATTTTATTAACTCCAACACTCATTCGATAAATCTGATCCGCCTCGGCACTAGCTGATGCAGAAAGGGCTCTTCTGCATTTCAACGTGAAGTCTATATCCTATACCGCCCCGACTCCTGTCATTTCATGCCGGCGTGGAACTGATTGGCAAGCGTGCAAGAGATCCAAAAGGCTCATGTGAACCGTGGAGATACAAGGTCGATTTGCACATCATTTTGGAAGAACAGGGCATCGAGATATTCGCACTACTTGTCCAGTTGCATTATAAAGCTTTCTCTCGTCTTCTTCCCTTTCTTTTCTTTCAAATTCAACATTTCTTGCATGATCATGGAGTCGGTGATCGATAAATTTTAAAGTAGGACAGGAATTGAGCATCGATGGAATCACAAGTACAGACAGGCTCCACGCTCATGATTCGTCTCGGAGCTGCCGGGCAAAATAGTAGTCACGACTCATGAGATGAGTGAGACGGTACGGTAGTATTCCAGTGCCGATCCAAGGCAGCACGATCCCGGTGCGGCGGCACGGGGGAATGCGTCCCTGCGCACCGTGCGACGCCCCTCGCGAACGGCCGGCACGGCATTGCCGCCGGATGCGCCGCAGACCTCACGGATGTCTCGTCGAGTACAGATTTTCACGTGGGCAAGCTGCAAGCAGCATGCGGACGCGCACGCGTGCAGGCACGGCACGACGTCGCCTAAGAGCGCGCGGTGCGACGTTTTCGCGCACGGACGGGGACGGGGACGGGGACGGGGACCCGAAAACGACCACGGCGGGCACGGACAACAGGGACTCGAAACGGTCCGCCTGCCTATGGCTAAACGAAACGCTAGACTGCACGGCTAATGTCCACTTAGCGTGGTACCGCACAGGCGTACGACCCCATAGTTTGTACGCGAGCTTGCGATCTGTGAATGCGTTACATTTCTTTTTGTTCTGAAGACGGTGTAACTACTGCAGTACTGTTGCATTGAGTTTTTTTTTGTCGGATGTGTTTGAACCTGCTCGTTCCAAAATGTCTTTCACGCCGCCCGCCGCACGGTAGCTGTCACGACTTGCGTGATTGTCATGTCATCCGCTAGCTAAGCACGGTTTGATGCTTTTGACGAGAAGATCATGCATAATCATTAGGCTCTGGTTAAACTTGCAAGTCATCGAGGTGGACTGCACCTTGATGTATCTGGCCGAGAAAGTCTACTGAGAACAGTCAGAAACGGGGTTTCTTTTAGACAAAGTTAGTCCGACGCGAGGATCTGCACCGCACCGCTGCACGGCTGCACCTGCAAAGCATCTTGGTTCGGTGCATTTCGACATTCCAGAGGCAGCTAATGGTTTCAATTCGGATTAGCTTTGGATGGATAAAAGTGATTTGAGATAGCTAATGGTTTGGTTTGATTGAATTTACACCAAAATTGGTTTGGTTTGATTTGGTTTGGACTAATAATTTCGGTTCAGAGATGGTTTGAAACCACGGTTTAGGCCTGTGGGTTGGAATGGGCTGGGCGTGCTGCCGGCCTGCCGATGAGGCGGACGGACTGCCTCGACTCCATCCTCCCAGCGTGAGTCTTCTCGACAGTAGAGTTCTTGACTCCGAGCGGCATGGTCGACCTCGCCGATGACTTCACAGACGATCTCCTCGGCCTCCGACAGCGATCTCGCGCACAAGGCGATCGAAGGCTCCGCGGCCTCGACCTCGCCGGCCTGCAGCCTTAGGTGCACCTCATTCCTCGCCATGGCGCCGACGTGGTGGCACCTCCACCTCCGCCACAGCACGTCGCCCGGCTCCACACCGAGGAGCTAACCGGAGCCAGCGAAGCGGTGGCCGCTCTCAATGTGGGTGCCGACGAGGAGCTCGACCTCGCATAGGGGCCGCAGGAGCGGCGTGGAAGACACGTTGGCGACGAGGACTGCGGCGGCGTTGACAGCCCTGGAGAGCGGGTTGGCGAAGACCCTTGCGACGAGCCTCGCGACGGAGTCGACGGTGACCTCCGGGAGCGACGCGGAGGACCCAAAGGGCAAGAGGGCGAGCGCGTCAGCGAAGAGGGTCTCCGCGGCGTCGGTGGCCTCGCGGAGCAGCCCAGTGGAGTCGTCGAGAGTCACGCGTGTGCCCTCAACGCGCGTGATGGCCGCTCCCAGCCGAGGGGTGAGGGCCCATCTCCACGAGGTTTTTCGCTACCGCCATCCAGTTCACCGCCTCATGCTCCTCCCCCTCCCCCTCCCCCTCCCTTGCTAGCCCCAGAGCTCTCTCTCAACTCTCTCCTCCCCTCTGTGCGTGTGAGCGAGAGATTCCGGATTGAGATGTACCATGTACGAGACGAGAGCGAGGCTATCTGATTTTTAGAATTTTTGTGGATTTATTTAAGACCCATATCCTAGAAATGGTTTGGAAATGGGTTGGAAAATGAGTTCAACTCATTTCTGTGATTTGGGTTGGGTGGGTTTGGGTGGAAGTATTGTATAGGTTGAATTGGGTTGATCTGTGGGAGCTACTATTTGGGTTGGATGGGGTTAGGTTTTTTTCATTTTCTTGTGTGGTTTGGATTGGGTTCTCACCCATTAGCACCCCTCATGTGTACATATCTTTTCAAGATTCAATTTTGATATAGCATCTTGAATCACTTGCGTTTGTCTTTTCCGGGACAGATATTGAATCTTTTGCATGGCTGCTTGTCTTGTAACTATCAGGCATCCGTTTCTTCATTTGACCAGTTAGTGTAAAGAATTTTCACTCTTATGAAAGTCTATTGGCAAGGCAAATTTTCAGGAATATCTATCTTGCTCTCCGAGGAATTCCGAACAATTTATCGTCCAGTTATTTTAACATTGAAAACGAGATGTTTGAACTTAGAATTTGATGTCCATTTTTGTCCGGGATTGAAAGCTCCCCATATAAAGTTGGATGTTTTAGGTAATTTCGTGCTCGCATTGGGCATCCTTTCCCCCTCCCCTGCCTTCTTGTTTGACAAGTCTGATGCTCTGTTCAGATCCAATGATAATGCATGAGCACCGTGTTTGTTTTTCGTTCCAATCAATCAGAACATTCTGGACATTTTCGTGCTAGTCAAAAACCATGTCGACGTCTGCACGGTTACGTTTGAAAAATGCCAGAAATTAAGGGGTATTTTTCCCGATAAGTGGACAGAGCAGGCCTATGGTGTGCACTTGATATGAAATTAAACAGGTCTTGCACGCAGGACGGCTAGACTACGATACCATGTTAACCTTAAACTGTTAAGTAAACATAAGCAATCTACTCGAACTTCAACGTACTAGATTAATTACGGTAGTAGCTGTTGCTTTAGGCTGTGTGTATGATACAGAGGTCGGAAGAGTATTCTCTTCCATTATCTAAAAAAAGTAACTGTTGCTTAGCTAACCAAGGCACGTGCTTAATTACAAAAGCTACTAGGGTTACCCTGATCACGAGTGTCGACCACTCCTGCTCCAGTGTTATAGGTAGCTGCGCAAATTATCATACACACAAAAGAAATGCTTACCAAAAGTCTAGTTAGTTGATTGATGTTGAAGTGTGGATCTAATTAATGCCCTTCTTGATCGATCTTTGACATCCAGGAGTAAGTTTTTAGAATTTAGATGGCTTGTCGAACTGTTTCCCTGGGCTCTAGCTCCTAGCATGAAAAATCCTGCCTTACATCACGAGCATCCGATGTAGATCAAACACAAGGCTACACTGAGTTTCTATTTGGACCTCAAGAATCTATCTATCTATCTACCTATTATATTATTAAAGCAGAGTCAAAACAAGCCATCACATTTGCTCTTAATAGCTAGAAATTCTGACATTAATCGGTGAAAAAAGAGAAAGATCTACATCGTCAATCGTGATGAGTCGAGATTATAATGGTTTAGATTAAAAAAAGAGTTCATGTCAATTAAAATAAAACCGAAATTTGGAATATAAATAAATAAAATCAACAATTTGATTTCTATACAATTCATAAGTAAAAGAGTCCATGTCAAGTACAATAAAACTAAAATTCGAAATAAAAATAGCAATTTGTTTTTCATATGAATTACTAAGTAAAATCCTAAATAATTATAATTCAAAATAAAAAATAGAAAAAAAATGGAAATTGGATTTGTATATGAAATCCAATCAAAAATAACTGAAATCCAGAAGAAAAAAAAATTAGAAATTTGATTTCTATACTAATTCCAATCATTATAATTAGGAAAAAAAAATTGAACCATAATTGGAAATTATATTTGTATACAAATACAACCAATAAATAATTAAAATTCCAAATAAAAATAAAATAAAATTAGCAATTTGAATTCAATATGAATTCCAAAGTAAAATCCATAATTAACTATAATTCGAATAAAAATAAAAAAAAATTAGCAATTAGATTCTGGACACTAATTCCAAGATAAAAGAACTGAAATTCGGAATAAAAATTAAATAAAATTTGCGGTTTGTTTCCATACGTATTCCAAAATAAAATCCCCAAATAACTAAATTTCTAAATAAATTAAATAATTTTAGCAATTTGATTTGTGTTTAACTCAATAAAAATAAATGAAATATTGAATAAAAATAAAACTTATAACGAGGATGGAACGAATGGTGTCGGTGGAGACACAAAGAAGACACCACGTTCGCTCTCAAGGTCACGTGTTTTATTGTTGCTTCCTATGGAATAAAAATAACTAAAATTTTGATTAAAAATTACAAGTTATAACGAGGCTAGCACGAATGACGTCGGAGGAGACCACGAAAGAGTGTAATGGCATCGATCTGTTTCTACAAGAAGATATTGATCCACAGGGGAAGCAAAGAGCCGAGGTTGTAAGATCGAGGAGGCCGACTAGAGGGGGGTGAATATGCGGTTTTTAAAAACTTCTTTGGTTAAAACCGAGTTTTATGCGGAATTGTAAATCAATTAGGTTTTGCACAAATAAAGCTTAAAACAACTAGTCTTTACTATGTGCACCAACAATATGAGACTATATAAAAGATAGCAATTATACACATACAAGTAACATAAATTGCACAATGTAAAGCATAAGAAATCAAACCACAAAGACACGATGATGTTTTACCGTGGTGATCGGAGACTTGCCGGTCTCCCCTAATCCACGTTGAGGTAAGCCCAACCAAGTTGGACCGGCTCCATGAATTAAGCCAACACCTCCGAGATAAGTCCAACTCCTTGGACCGGTTCCAAACCGAACCAACACCTCACTCCACAAGGGTTGCTCTTTCCTCCACTCCGGAGATGGCGAGCACTACACCACCACAAACCGCCTGGGTCTTCTCACAATCTTCTTTGAGAAGCTCACTGGCGCAACGATGCCACCACACCATCTAGGTGTCGGCAAACACCAAGAGTAACAAGTCTAGAACTCTCACTTGAACTAATCAAGTGTCTAAGCTCAATGGATACACAATCCACTACCTAAGACAACACATGCACTTAGGGTTTTTCTCTCAAGCTCACTAAGTGCAACACATGCACTAAAGAGTGTAGAGGGTTTGCTCTTTGCTCAATGGAATGTCTAAGGGCACTAGCAACTAGCCCACACACGGCTAAGGTAGGTATTTATAGTCCACACATAAAAACTAGCCGTTGGGCAAAGGACTGCTGAAAAATCAAGACGCGCGTCGCATTCACCAGTAATACCGAAGCGGTACTCAAGACTTCCTCCAACGGCTATAAAACTAGCCGTTGGGCATCAATGCGGTACAACCGCCAACCAACACGCGGTACAACCACTGAGGCTCGTCGTACCGCTCAAGGAGCGTGGTACTATCGATTGTCAAGGGAGGCACCATCCCAAAAACATCGGTACTGTTTTAAACGAACCGCCAACTGGAAATCGGAGCAACCGATATACGGTCATACCGCACCAAGATCTGGTCAGACATGAAGCGAGAAGGGTCAGACGCTGTGACAACGCAGGGTACCGATTTTACTAAGACAACAGCAGTTTGTATCCAAACCAAATTTAATTGCAAAACACATTTGACAATTGACAAGTGATGCAAACAAGGATTCAAAGGCAAGATTCTTAACAAGTTGCAAAACACATTTACCAACTTTTAAAATCAATACCGCAAGGAATAAGGTATATGGACTTAAACCATTTGCAAACTAAGTCACATGCTACAAGGATTATGCATGAGCTTCAACTATTTGCAAAACACATTCGCAAATAATAGCAACATGCTAACGAGAGCTAGAGCAAACACAATGAGCTATCAACACATGACTAACTCAAGCTACTAGTCAAATACCCCTCTTAATAGTACGGCAACCTATACTAGCAATCCGGTCTTTCAACCAAACACCGAGACCGGTAAAAGACTAGGAACATATCCTTAGCCCTAGCTAATCATACCTTTGTCTTGAGCAACCACTTGAAACTTGATGACGCATATCCTCACTTCAAGTCCGGGTCCTTGACACAAAATGCATCAAAGACATGACACATTCTTCACTTGACCTCCATCAACACATGATGGGTCTTCACTTGACTTGATGATCCACTCATGATCATCTCCTTTTCTTGATATGATGCTCATCAACATATGATAACATCCTTTTCTTGAACTTGGCTTGATGATCATCAACACACGATGATCTTCTTTACTTCAGATCTTGACTCGAACATCATCAACACATGATGATTTCCTTTATCTCGAACCTTGACTTGATGACAATCAACACATGATGCCATCCAAAGTCTATCATCATCATGGAACCTAACTCGCTTATCCAACTCATGGAAAATGTTAGTTCCACAATATGATTGTCATTAATTACCACAACATACCATTAATTCATAATGGTGGGACAAGATATCACAATCTTTCTCTTTGGTAATTGATGATAATAACTTCAATTGCAAGTAATTGAATAAAGATTAGTATGAGTATATAAGAACTACACAAGTTTTATATACTCAATATGAGTGTATACTTAACTACACAAGTTGTATATACTCAAAGGATATACGAGCATATATGAACTACACAAGTTGAATATACTCAAAGTTGTATATGAACTACACAAGTCTCATATACTCATATGAATATATTAACTACACAAGTTATATATACTCAAGGATATATTTTAAAGTAAAGATCCTTAATATATGTTGAAAAGGAATATGGATCAATACTAATGAAACCACAAAATATAGAATGAACTCTCCCTAAATGTGTGCATACACGAGTGTGTAATAGAACTATATGCACATATTCAAGTTAAACCTTTGGTGGAGTTCAACCTATATTTTGGATCCGAGGAATGCAACAATATATAAGAATATGATTTTAAAGCATACCTCTTAATCTTTAAATCCAAGCTGAAACTAAACATGAAATATAGCAATATAATAGTTAGTCTCACAAATAGATTTTTCATTATGAATGCATACTGCTTGGATTTTTTTCCTTTTATATCCAAGCTGAGACTAAACAAGATATAACAATAGAAGTGTTAGTCTCACAAATAGATTTGTCATTAATAACCAAAACTCCATTAACACATAATGGCGGGTCTAGATTCTTCAGAGGTGGTGACAACGGAGATGAGGACAACTGCTCGTGCGGAGCTATTGAAGAGAAAGTCTAGTATTGAAGGTGCCAATATCCGCAATGACAAGTGGTGAGCATCGACGTTGTTGACGAAGTTAATGGCCAAAGAAGGTCGATGATGGGGAAGCCCTGACAGAGAGGAGATGAAGCTTTGCATTGAAGACGGGCTATGGACGATATGGAACCATCGGGTAGTTAGGAGTGTATCATCCCTGGTGTGAGATATGTGTCGCCGGCGATGACAAAAATATTCTCCATATCGTTAGACAATGACTAAAGCAGAATACAAACATTAGTGAAGATGAAATGTCGTCATGGTAAGCCACAACGTTGAGTTGGCCAACGGCGAAGAAGAGGAGCGACTAACACGATAGAAGAGGACGTCGAGCATATATAACATCATGCATGTGTGTCAGACCACAAATTTGGAACTTGGGACCTATTGTGTATATTTGTACCATTCTCTGGATCAGTAGCTGGCACACACAGCTACATTGTTGGTTCAAACATATATCACAAAAATATAAAGCTATTGCATAATATTAAACAAAGTGTAAATATACCTTACGGCTTTTGGCTTGTAGAATGGCCAAACAAGCCAAATACTTTTCAGAGAACAGCAACGGAAGAAGATTCAGAGTATAACGCGTGGAACCCTCATGATATGCCCACCGTAATCAATCTGTGGGCTCATGACCTAGTTCTTGGCCTTCTTAATCTTCGATCTTGTCCAATGCTCATATTTGTCCCTGAATCCTTCTTTTTATGCTTCTCGACTAAAAGAATGTAAATAGCGAGCATGAGTACACAACCGCACACTCATGAGCCAATACACAATGTAATTATTATAGATACAAGGCTAATCAAAGGGGAGGCTCATGGTTCTTTTGTTTTGCACAAAGCCATTTATTGAAATAGATTAAGTAATAGCAAATCTTGAGACTTAGCATTTTTAACCAATACAGGTTTTATAAACTAAGTTTTTGTTTGTAAAGTACTAGTGGAGATTCCGTCTCCTATACCATTGAGTGAGTACGTCCACTCAATGCTCAAAGCTATCCCAGATTTATCATCGGGTCCCCGACCAAGCTTTCTCAACTCTCCGATTCCAACCTCAACATTTCCAACCGCGGCTCAAACCCACCCTTTTCATTCCACACACACACACACACCGATGGTTTTATAAAAAAAAAGAAAACTATATCAAGCAAGTTCTCGGTACCGCTCTTGACCGTGAGCACGGCTATCGAGATATTTTTCTTACTCGCAGAGTTCAGACACTTTACCCACAAGAGATAAATCAATTTATATCGCCCACACACACCGTGAGGTGTGGGGCTAATGTTGATTATCACAAGGCCTTTACAATGTCTCACCTTATCGCACTTTCATGCCGCTAGGTATCACTTCCTTAGGCCGTGCCCCTAGGAGGTCTCCCATTGGCGCCGTGAAGATCGATGACTCCCTTGCCCTTTGTACATTCCACACATCCACCAGTGGAGAAATTGCGAGGAGGCGGACAAGTTAGTTAGCCAGGTATTAGATGTTACAGACTTGTGGTTGCACTGTTTTACATAAGAGGTCATTACAGATTCAGTCCTTAATTGACTTAGGCGATACATCCACATACCAATCTCTCTCGTGCACCCTACGACCACTCTTTTTCCAAATTACCAAGTCGAAATTGTTTTTTCGTGTTTTTCTTTTGTTTCTCAAATAACCTTTAATCCAACATACCACCAGGGCCTCCACCTCGAACGCCCAATTTCATTTTCAAAGTGTTGATTGATGCTCGGGCAACTTAATGCCTGAATGACAATGTATCTAAGCAAGGCTAAGCATGACACTTAGATACGGACTTATAACTAGTATGTTAACCATTAATTCTATGGTGATAAGGATAGCGTCCAAATTCAAGAATTGAAAGTTTATACACAATTATTGTTAAGGCATTAACTATGAGCTAGACCAATATATTTGTATAAAACATAGCAATGCAATTTCATAATTTAAAATAATATAATTACAAACAGTAGGTGCAATATGATCAAAGTATTGACTCGCCGCCTATCATTATTACGATAAGGCTCAATATTCCGATATTAGCCTTTCTCAACATCTCGATAATAATCCCGCTCAGCGTCTTGATAATCATCATGTTCAATGCTCGGACAATCTTGATTACGGCCTTGTTCTTGTTGGGATTGTTGTTCCTTCATGACTTCGTAGTCTAATTACATATATCTGATTGAACTCCGTAATGATGGTGAAAACAACCAAATTAAATCCAATAAATCCAAATACATTTAAACAAAAGGAAATTCTTCGAATTAAAGTAAACACATCTAACGGTACCTTGAAGAATAAGATTACTTTAGATGAGACAAAATCACACTCATCTCGAGTTGATGAAGGAAATACTTAGATCAAGTATAATCGAGGAAGTTGATGAAGGAAATACTAGGTGCACAAAATATATCTAGCTTGATAATGAAATGAGAGGAAATTCTTTAGATCAAAATAGATAATTCTAGAGAGAGAGAGAGAGAGAGAGAGAGAGAGAATGTTCATAGGAACATTCCTCACTAGTTAATTGATGGGAGAGATTACCGTTAGGTAATACTCTCAGATCTGTGCGGGTCATGAAGGGTTTTGCTATTAGAACGGATGATTTATGGATCTATACCTAGAGCCTAGGTGATATTGTTTTCTTAACAAAGCCACTTAGTACTCACAAGCACTCTCTCTAGGCATTCTATGTATATACATCCAATGATGATCATATAGTCAAAATCAATCCTCTTATATGTTCTCATGATTATTTTTAGTTATTACTTCCTATTTACTAAGGAAATTCTATGTGAGCAGGTGAGATCTATGCATAAACACGGGGCTTGCTCTGCAGGTAGAACATGTCGTCTCACAGATTACATGGGACCCTAGCACACTAAATGGTTTCTTTTTATGATTTTATACTTATCAAGAAAATTCCAAGAGCCTTAGTTGGGATTTCCAAGTGTTGGCTAGATTTTAGCCTTACAACTTGACTGAGGTTTCTGCTGGAGTTTGGGTTCACTTTTGAGGTAATCCTGGTTAGCTTTATCACTTGTGTGGCTTAGCATACACTAAAAGTAAACTTTACACATTAGGATGATTTTTAGCTACAATATTTGCTAATGACTACTTATAGTTTAATCGGTTACTTTTTATATATGGATCTATGTGTTTTAATTGAACTGTGTTTGTTAGGGTTAGGGTTAAGTGATCACCCGGATGATCTCCTTATTAAACTTGCTCAGAACTTAGTTGCCGGAAGGCAAGACAACACTCATCGGGTCATGGGATCATGAGTGCATGCATATGCTCAACCATCGTTCTATCACTTTAGCCTAACCTTAACTTATACAGATCGAGTGATCTTTTGTCATATTGCTAAGTGGAGATCGTAGACGCCATTTTGCAATGTTTGTAGGGCGAGTTTACTATTTATATAAACCCATTTCTAAAATCATCTGGTACCGGTCACTATCAATGACTTAAAATGATCCTATGATTATTTAGGATACATTGTCTTTAATATGTTCCTACATTCATCTACACACTTTTGGAGTATGAAGGTTGCTAAACGTACCTTATGACTTACCGACCACCTCTACTAAGTGTATACTTGAGGGTTTAGTTTTTGGGAATCAAGGACTCTCTAAGTACTTGGTTTAGGAGTGATAGTAGCTTATTGTTATTTCAAATTTCTCTTGAGGTTGCCTTCTCTAGATATCTGTTAGACAACACAAACATTCTTGAAATGAATTGCTATTGACCAAACACTTCTCCTGAATCATTCATTCAACTAGAGGAGCTTTTTCTAATTTGGAGTGTCTCATAATCCAAACTTCATACTAAAGCAAATATCAATTTAAACAATTCTATTGAGTGATTAGTTAGTTGATCACAATACTAAGCTAAAAGTACTAACCCTCTTGAGTTCCCATTGTCACCGTCAGAGAAGTTTATGCACAGAGACAACGAGAAAAAGAAGCGGGACGGGGAATGGCTCGGGCTGGAAGCAAGGCAGCACCGCCGGTGGTTGAAGGCGATGGCGTGTGATGGCAAAATGGAATGCTGAATGACAAGAAGGCTAGGGGGTCTTGGTGTGGTATTGGAGTAGAGACGCTTGAAAGTGGCGCCAGTGACGAGCAAAAAAAAAGTAGCAGTGTACGGAGTTGGGAGGATGGACTAGCATGCACATGGGCACAAGGGGAGTGGTAGGAACTTACCAAAGCCATCACGTGTGAGAGGAGAACAGGCGGGGAGGTGGGGCGGCCAGCCTTGATGGGGTCGTCGTGGCGGTGGCACTATGGTGGGGAGTGCTTCAATCGACGGTTGAGGGAGGTCAGGGCGCGATGTATGCTCCATGTGCGTGGAATCGGCCGGGGATCACCGAGTTAGCAATGGTGGCGGGCAGGATTTAGCCAAGCTTCGGGAAGAAGATGGGCACGAGAGCTCCGGTGGGAGAAACTCAATTGATTGGGGATAGTGATGGTGATGGTGAAGGGCGGTCCGTCCAGGGTGAGGAGGTGCGACGACATTGCCGTCAAATGGCTGAGTAAGCGCGTAGACCGAAGACCGAGTGAGGCGATGACATGTCAAAGATGCCTGTGCACGGCCTTCTGAGCTTCGCTTGAGCTCGGCTTGAGGGAGAGTGAAGGAAAAGGGGAGAAATGGTAGGGAGGGATGAATAGGGAGCTCGTCTTTGGCTTAAGTAGGGCAAGGGTAGAGACACGCGATGGTGAAGGCCGGCGGCATGGGTGGTGGCGGGTACTTGCGTGGCAGTACAGCTTGTTTGCTCTGTGACCTTTCTTCTCGGCTCGATCTCAAAGAAAGAGAGTGAATGGGAAGGAGGAGGGCTAGCAGGGAGGGCATTGCTTTATAGCCGAGGCGATGAGCTTGAGGTGGTGGCTCCATGGGCATGAGAGGGCACCGTGGGAGGATGAGCTCTGCCCGTGGGCTCAGCTAATCAATGAGACAAGGAAGTGAAAATGGTTTGGTTTGAAGCAGTCCCGGCCAAAATAGATGAAGACTGGAGAAAACAAAAATGCTAAGGAAAAAAGCGGGAAAGGGCAAAATACCATAATTTTATAATTGTTAAAATTCTTATATTTGCTTCAAGAATTTCTAATACAAACCATGATATATATTGATATTTTCTAATTGGGCTTTTGTTTAATGGGAGAATTAGGTTTTGATTGCGATTTTGATTTTAGGATTTCTACTACATGTAATATTTAAAAGGGCCATGCCTTAAGTTTATTTTGATTTAGCAATTTTGTGTTTCTTGGTTCATGTATTAGGGTTTTATTGACATAACTTGTGTACTTAGGGTTTCAAGATTTAGAATTTTGTTTGTCATTACTTGTGCCCAAAAAAAAGCTGGAGATCAAACAACTCACAAAAATGCGCAGGAGAAAAACAAGATGGCACAAATAATTATACAAAAAGTTTTTAAATATCGTATTTTTTGGCATTTTAGGCATTTTTG